>JAPSGF010000226.1:18085-65157 GCA_035772895.1 Perdix hodgsoniae | reverse complement strand
TAGAAAATAACAAGCATACACAAGAAGTGCACTTGTACGAAAACAGAATTGGGCACTGCTTTGCTCAGCACGCGCTGCCTCGCTCTGCAGCCGGGCATTCCTTCCCCAGTGCTACACTGCACAAAGCGGTGACGCAATGGCAGAGCTGCCCCCACTCATGGCCTGGGGTTCTGCAGCTGCTGCAGTTGTGACAGCCCCGGTTGCTAAACCCCTGCAGCAAATGGTGCTTGGAGATGGAGGGCTGCAGCCCTCGCTTGGATCCTGGCCAGGAACCTCTTAGTTCGTGGCAATGGCGCTCTGCACCATGGTGCACCTCCACACCTCTGCTTGGTCTGCGTGTGCACCTGTAAGTTTGTGGGATGTGTGGGCAATGCACCCCGCTGCTTCCTCCTCCCATTGTGTCACTCGCTGTGTTCGGATGTAATTCCCCTTCTGGTTCTCTGCTCATGGGAATATTATGCCCAGGCTTTTGTCAGACGGGTGAGCTGTGTGGCTGTGTTCCTTCCCCTCCTAATGAGCTGACAGTGCACGGGAGAGATGGAAATAGCCCCGGCTGACACAGATACCTGTGCAAAGCAGTAGGGGCCTGCACATGCCTTTGTAATTGCATGCTGCATGGCGATGAGTCAGCCAGCCCTGCGCGGCAGGCAGCACGCTGCAGGATGTCTGCAGCCCTCACCATGCCAAATCGGTATCCATTGGTCTGGAAAAGTGCTGTGCCCCCCCAGAAAAGGTGCTCAAAACACAGCCAGCGCATGGAGAAGCTAGCAGGGAGAAGGATGACAGCAAGAACATCTTGCAGCTTTTTCAGCTCTCTAGACACTTCCAAGCGGCAGGAAGGAGCGTGAGCTGTGATCATGCTGCATTCTCTCTGTTGCTATGTGCAGAACTGCTGCTTGCAGTGTTCAGGCCTGGCTGCAGGGCTCAGCCTCCAGCTGGCATTGCCTATGGCCCGAGACCAACCCAGAGGGATGCAGAGCCCCAGGGTGCCCTTATTGCAGCCACTGGCACAGGCAGCCCTGCAGACAGGGACGAGGCAGGGGACAGCGGGTGACTCAATGGGATATGACACATGCTATAAGCGCAGTGTGAGAGCTGGAGTGAGAGAGTAAGCAGGAGGGACACGGAGCATACGGCACAGCTCCCGTCGGCCCCGCAGGCACACAGCCTCCCAGCCAGCGCTGCACGAGCTGCTCGTGGGAGGTGCACCGCAGTGCCCAGCCCAGGTGGCATCAGGGCACAAAGCAGTGTGCGAGGAGCAGCCTCTCTGCGATAGAGTGCTTCTGGGACCCCACGGAGACACTGTCCCCAAACAAGACGGGCTGCCAGCCCTGCAGCATGCCGGTGCCCAGCTCTGGTGTGCAGTGCAGGGACTGGGCGCACAGCTGCAATGTGCTGCTCCCTGCAGAGACGTGAGTCAGCAGCAGCACTGTGGGGAGACAGTGGGCATCCCGGGGTCCTCACAAAGCCCATGCAGCTGGCAGCGGCCCCATTGCATAGGAGACCTCCTCCCTGCCCTCCTCAGCTCCTTGCTCTGGGAAATTCCCATCTGTTTCAGCAGCTAATCCTCAAACCCCACGTGTCTCTCTCCACAGGTTTCCTCTGCAATAACAGCCTGACTTCAGCATGTTCAGGGATGCAGCTTTGGAGAAGAGCAGGCTGTAAAAGCAGGCTGGACCAGGAGAGCCTATGCTGGAGCAGCTCCATCCCTGCCTCTGCTGTGGGCTAAGAGCTGCAGCACGCCGAGCCCTGGGGCAGCTGTGATGTCCATTCCACACGGGGGTTTGTGGCACAGTGCAGCATCGTTTTGGTGGAAGAGCAATGGATCCCGAGGAGAGGAGCCCAGCAGAGATGCTCAGTGCCATATGGGGCCACCAGCACAGCTGGGAGCCCTGGGGACAGTCCCGCGGTGCCTCATTTAAGGTATCGTAGAATCATTAAGGTTGAAAAAAACACAACGGTCACCTAGTCCGACCATCAGCCCATCACCCACGCGGGTGACAAGGTGAACACGACATTCAGCGGGGCAGGCGAGCTCCTGGGGAACCCCGTGCTGCAACCAGGAGGACCCCACTCACCGCTGCCTCCCACCCCGCGCTGCTCAGCCCTTACAACATCTCCCCATCCGCAAACACGGCGGCTGAAACCCGAGCACGAAGGCGGGCGCTGGCGCGGGGTGGCTCCGGCCCTGGCACCGCTCATTGGCTCCGCTCCGCGTCCCGCGTTGGCCTTTGGCAGTTCGAGGGCACTCAGCCCGCGTCCCCCCCTGACCGCTGCCCTAATGACACGGCTCGCCCTCCCAAAGGGCATGTGCAGGCTTCTTGTTATATTTTACCTAGGCTCTGTTATCCCCGGGGCTGACGATGGCGTGGGAGCGGGGCTGGGGTCAGCGCGCTCAGCCCCATCGTGGGAAGGCTGCGGGGCTCCTCCTCTTGCAACGGTCTCAGCTGCCTGCCCCTCTTTGAGGAACATCGGGAAATTTCTGGTGCCTGAGATTATGAGAGGTGGAGAGAGCAAAAACCAGCTTGTCAGGCACGGCTGGCCATATCACGGGACAGAGAGTGTCATTGCATGGGGACGTTGGCTCCTTCGGGGCTGGGGCTGGAGGACTGCAGTTGGAGGAGGGCCTATCTGCCCTGGCAGAGGGCTGAGAGCTGCAAACCGCAGCCGACACCTCTTTAGTTACAAGAAGCAGCGGGCCTTGAGCTCTGCCAGCCCTCCTGCTTGCAAAACTCGGGTTTTGATTTAGAGAAGTTACAAACAATTGATAGTGAAACTACACGATGCTCTGCGTGCAGCCAGAGAAGAGAGCATGCACACGGCAAGCACTGCATCCTATTCACACCACTACGGGCAGGACACGCTCCATCCCCACCTGATCACTTCTGAGGAGGCAGAACAAAGCAATGAGACATCTCGTCCTCCTTCACCACCTCCCCGGGGCTCTCCGTTCTATAGGGGAAAAGCACCAACCAGCAGAGAGAAGCGCTGGGGCTGTGCAAAAGCCCAGAGCAGGCAGGAGCAGAGGGAGCATCCAAGCACCGCTGCGCAGCCACGTCAACAGCTGTACTTCGTCCCCCAGGATCCTGCCGGACCCCAGGGACACAGCCAGCAGCACGTCCTCTCTGCGAGGTGTCTCCATTGTGCTCCACCTGCACTGTCCTCCACTCACCTCCTGGCACAAGGGCCTGTCCCCAGCTGGCCTTGCCCAGTCCTGCAGCCAAATGGAGCCCTGTGCAGAGGAGCAGCTGGGCGGTGTGGGCTGTGTTTGGCTTTGCTCTGCTCCTTGGGTGCTCGCATGCTCAGCTGGGAGAGGTGTTTCTGAAACTCAGAGCTATGGGGGCTGGAGTTTCGAGCCTTTTACAAATGATCCTCATAGATGGTTACTTCCCATTTGAGTGCAACTCATATAAAGGAAATCACGAGATACATGAAGGAGAACCTCACTTGTCATCCAACAGATTCCGCTTGAAAGCCCACATTCAGTGTGAGGCCCTCCAGCACCGCTGCTGGCAGCCCACCTCTCCCTGTACCGCATGCAAACAGGCACTGGGGCCACACTGCAGGACCCTGGGAGCACAGTCCTCCCCTGCAGGAAACCACTTATGTCCCAGAGCCATTTCCTGCCCCGGTCCCTCCTGCCACATGCAGTGGTCTGGGATGCAGGAAGCACTCTGGGGCATGGAGCCCTTGGGGGAGGGAAGTTTTACTGTGGTGAGGCAGCGTGAAAAGCGCCTTGGGTTGCAGTGCTCCTTAACAGTAATCAGTACTAAAGCAGCACCGCATGGGGAAGAGCTTTGGCAGCTTCTCTCTCACTTCTTCCATCCCAGCAGCAGAACCCCACGTCCCAGCTCTCACCAACCTAGTGCTGCCTGCGACGCTGTCGGTGCAGAGCTCGGGGCACAGGGAAATCCAACGCTGCTGCTGCCAAAGGGTCTGCAAAGAGCCTTTGGAACAAAAGCAAGGAGAAAATGCTGATGGGCAGCAAGGCTTGGCTGCTGGGGGAAGGAACCCTCAGCACAGCCATCAGAACACAGCACATCCCTCCCCACCTCAGGGCCTTGCCACATCAGCAGCTGGACACACAGGCGTCCGGCACCGAGCCCTCTGATGGGACTGGAGGCTGCAGCCCCATGAGCTGCAGGTGCTGCCACTCGGCTCATTGGGCAGCAGCTAATTCAGGCTGCAGTAGGGAGCCCTGCTCCTTCCCGTGTAATTGCAATGGGTAAGCAAATAGAACATTCGTGAGATTTTCATCCCGTCATCAATTATTTCTAACAGGGCTTTTAGCGTGCATATGCCTCAAAACCTGAGACAGAAAACGATACACGTGACATCGAGATGCTCGCTGTAGGCACACTGCTGAGACGAAGGCGGCCCGAAGTCCTTCTGCCTCTCTCTTCTCCCCACTTTCTGTCCCCCGGAGCAGCTCTCCCGCCCGGGACCCCCCCACCCCCCGCGGCCCCGCTCTCCTGCAGCCTCCCGGGACGCACCCGCGGGCGGTGCAGCTCAGAACCTCCCGGCGCAGCGCTGCCCCACGCGCGGCCGCGGCTCTGCGGGTCCCCCCGGCGGGGCGGCGCGGTGCCGTCCCCCCCTCTCGCCGCCCCCCCCGGCTCCCGCAGCCGGCGGGCGGGGGCTGCTGCCGGCTCCGCCCCGCCGGCCGCCCGGCTCCTCGCCGCCGCGCCTGCTGCATGCTCGGTGCCGCCTCAGCCCCAGCCGGAGGTGGAAGATGGCGGAGCCGGGGCCGGACTGCGGAACCCTGCTCGACGAGGCGCTCTCCTCCTTCGTCTTCAACTACCTCGCTGACAGCCAGGTGGGGAGGGCGGCGGTGCGGTGCGGTGCGGGAGGAGCCGACGCGGAGCCCCGCGGAGCGGCGCGAGCCCCAAGGGGACCCCGCGGCTGCACCGCCGGCTGCGCGGGAGCGATCTTAGGGGAGGGGGTGTGCGGGGCAGCGCCGCACCGCGCCGCAGCGGCTCCGGCCCCCGCTTTCAGCACCACTCGCACGTGGACTCCCGCCCCCCCCATCCCCGTGCGCGTGGGGCGAACGGAAAGCCGGCGCTGCAGCCCCTCCGGCCGCGAGAGAGGGACGGCGGGGGACGCCGGGGGGGCTGCGGGGGGCTGCGCGGTGGGGGCGATAAGAGCCGGGCTGCGGGATGAGTCATGCCGAGCGTCAGTTGCACGCATACGGGCTGGGATCTGGGGGATGGAGGGGATGGGGAGGTTGGGAGAAGGGGCTTCGTGCTGCGAACCGGCTGCTCCAAAATCTGGATCGGCTCCCTCCTGCACGGAGCTGGGTATTAAAATCAGATTAAGGCTCCTTGGCAGCTCCCGCACAATCACGAGAGCGAGCTGTGCTCGCTATAGGGCTCGCATGCTTTTCCATTTTGGGGGGTGGAAGAGAGGCACTATACTATAATCCGGGCGGCAGCGAGAGCCGTGGCCGATCTGGAGCACCTCCACGCATTTCACAGCCGGATTGCTGAGGCCGGTGCAAGTGGGAAGAGTTTTCTGTAGTTATATATCATCCCTCCAGCCCTTCACTTTCATAACCCCAGATTACAAAATAGCTTCGATTGTGAAGCGAGCGGATTCATCCCAACCCGTGCTCTCTTACCAGTTTGGCTTTGGGATTGCACACAGCAGGAATATGTCTGTTGTGTGTGCGTGCGTGGGGGGAGAACGGGACACACGGGGACTAATCCTGCTGTTTGGGTTCCAAACAAACAAGCTCTCAGGACTTGGTAAATCAGATTTGCCCCTGGTGCGTGTGCCAGACAGAACCAGGCAGGTCTTGCCACCAGCTAGATGGATGTGGTCCCAGTGCCCGCCCCACATGCTCCTGCCTGGCACGGGACGCGGGCGCTTTGCTGGGGGCAGAGCAGCGGGTGGCAGCTCCGACTCTTAACGAAGAGCTGATGACAGGCTGCTTCCAGCAGAAGGGTCAGGGAGGGTGAGAAGTGGGCTGAGGAGGTTTTGTAAGAAGTTTGTGTTCTCTAATTCGGACTGATTTATTATTGTTGGGGGGAATGCTTGGCTGAAGGAAGGAGGCAGGTTTGGGGGGTGTCGTCCCCCAAAATGCTGCTGCGGCTCCCAGCAGCGCAGCTGCTCTCGAGGCAGGTGAAAGTTCCTGGCTCTGCTTCCCAGCAGTGCGCTGTGTGCTCTCAGTGGCTTTAGCTCCAAGCACAGAGCTCGTGTGATTGCAGCATGCATCTGAAGGGCTGCTCCGTTTTGCTTTTCTGGTCAGCATTTGACGTCTCAATCTAGGAATCTTTTTTTTTTCCCAAAAAGGGACTGTTAAGGGAAAAAAGAAATCCTGATGATTGTTATCCTTCTCTGGTGCAAAACCACCATGTTCTGAGCATCCCCTGCAGAATTTGGGACCGCAAAATGGCCTGTGATGAAATAAGACCATTTTTATGGCATCTCATGAAATAAGGCTGCTGCGCTTGTGCCCTCTTTTTCCCTCTCTCTCCTCTATGTGCATCACGATGCTGGAGGGAGCGCTGTGCGTGCACATGGGGTCAGTGCTGGTCTGACGTCTGCCAGCCATATAATGTTACGGGCAGCAAACGGATCCGCACCGACTGCCGCAGGTCCGGGCAGCGACGTGCAGCCCGCGGTGGAACAGACATTGCATTTTCCCTCTGTCCCCTAGGTACGTAGAAGGGTTAAAGCCTGGTGTGAAAACAGAAGGAAAGAAAGAGAGGGAAGAAACCCCCCCCCCCCCCCCCCCCCCCGGATGAATTTGCATACATTTGCTTAAGGAAGGACTAAGTTGTAAGTGTGTGCTGTTCGTGTACCTTCACCTCTGATGAAACTGCAGTGGCAGCTCCTGCTGCTGTCACATGCTTTCTCCAGAGCTGGAGCTGGAGGCGGGCCCCGCGCTCGCCGCTGACGTCCCTCCCCACTACTACTGTACAGCCCTGCTTACAACTGGGTGCTGGCTGCTCATTGAAGCCCGAAAGCTGCTTCTGCACAGTCCCTGGCGCTTCAGTATGGAATCAGCTTATCCTAAGTGGCTACGATGTCAGGAGGCCATGAGATCATGAATATTGCCTGTTTCCTCCGTGGAAATCTTGAGGAACTCTGACTCTTCCCCCACTGCCTCTCCCCACTCCCTCCTTCACAGTGGATTTCGGGTGAGGAGTGGCTCAGTTGTTGGTGATCAGTGCTCTGTGACAGAGGAACCCTCGGGAGGGCTCTTAGGAGATGCACAGTGAAGGTTTAATGTGGGTATTTGCATCCATCCCTTCATTATATGGGCTTGAGCTGAGGTTGCCTGCAAACCACTATTTACATATTGAGGACAGCGATGATTCACCTGCAGCCTGCATTGCTACAGAGAAGAAAAATCAGGGTTTCTCACTCCATACGTGCCTTTCTCCTGCTGTCCCCTTTCCTTTCTAACAACAACAAAAAAGTGATTTTGTTCTGCAGTAACTTAGAATGGGCCCATTTGATCCATTTTGTGAAACCCTGCTGCAGCAGCCAATGGGAGGTGGGAGCAGGTGCTGGAAAGTGGCATCCTTGTGGCTCTGCAGGGAGCATGGGCCTCAGCATTTCTGCAAGAAGCAGGAACACTGGGCTTCTATGGCTTCAATTTGTTTAAAACCCCCCAGTGAAGTGCAGTAGGGAAAAACAGTAACGACAGGCTGCTGCTGGGAGGGATGCTCAAAGATCATATGAGCTGCAGTGCTATATTCGCTCCTTAACTTCTCAGCCTCCCACTAACAGCTTAATCCATTGATGAGCGCAGGGAGAGCACTGAAGCCCTCGGCTGAGCATCAGGTGGATCAGTATTGGTAGTAATGAAATGAATGTGTGTCCCTAATTTCTGACAGTCCTCGCTGAGCAGGCCGATGTTGTGCTTTGTGTGTGTTGAGCTCTGGGTGGTGGAGGCAGCCCCGGGCTCTGGCAAAGCTGTCCTTGCAGCTCAGGTTGTGCAGCCCATGCTGGTGCTATTCTCACCTTGCTGGGTGCTGCTGGGCTGTGGCAAAGACGTGTGTGGAAGAGGCCATCAGCAGTGGTTTGCTTACAAGGCAGGATGCCCACAGCTGTGTGCATTGCAGCTTCAGATATGGAGATGGAGAGTGCACCGGGAGCAGAGAAGGGCTGGCCCTCAGGAAGGCTGTGTTCAGCCTGACTGCGCTCAGCCCTGGCTTTGGGCCCCATCGGGACCCTTCCCTCCACCTTCCTGCACATCCCTCCCTGCTCCCATGCTGTAATGGAAAGGCACCTCTCCAACAGGTGAATAATTAAGGTCTTAACCTCGTGCCTCTAGCAAAGGGAGCTTTGTGAAAGAGACTGATTTCTCTCCCACATTAACCTTTCCAATGTCAAAAGCCTCTTTGTAGTTAGAAACTCTGCTTGCGCCTATACTTAAATGCTGTCAGTTGAGAATGAAAAATGTCCTGGGGCCACAGGATGCCCTTCCTTCCCCAAGACCCCCTCTTTGCTGTGTGCAGGGCCAGGGACATGGGCACCTGTGAGGCTGTGCCACTTGGGGCTTTCCCTGTGGTGGGGCAAGGAGCCTGCGTTTGTCAGAGGAATCCGCTTCGGCCCCCGCTTCACGGCTGAGCCCCGCTCCATGGCAACCCCGTGCAGGCTTTTATTTCTCGTGATGGTTTGGCGGAACGGAAGCAATTTAGCAGAGGAGGAATTTTGCATGCTGCCTGCATGGAGAGATGGGCTGGGGCATCCCTCACCTGCGCCCCAAGAGCGGGCAAATGCAGGCAAGGGGATGCCCTGCTGCTTGCACCATGTGCAAGGGGATGCAGGTGCTGATCGTGGTTGTCACAAGCCAAAGACTAAAGGTTGAAGTTAATGGCGCAGATGGTCAGGTGGGGTGAGCTGACCTACTTTGGGAGGCAGCCACGCTGCCGTGCCACCCAGGTAATGGTTTGGCCAATGCGTTCTCCTTCACTTATCACTCAGCAGTTCTGCTCTTCAGCACTTTTCCTGAGTTCCGGCCATGGAATCACACTAATTATTATTTATTTATTAGCTTTTTTTATATATACGTGTAATGGGAACTTCCAAGAAACGCCACGGACTTTGCATGGATCTGGCAGTGCTTGCAGTGCCAGCAGAGCTGTCCTCATGTGGCTCCGCGACAAAGGCAGCGTGCAGCTCTGAGCTGCAGATTGTTGCACTGAACGTGATCATGGCAGAACTAAGACAAGGAAAAATGAAAGCTAGAAAGCTCTGCTTTGGCCATGTAAGAGCTGGGAACCACCGGGGCTTTTCAGTGCAGTGTCTTGTGTATTGGCTGGTGAGGGTGCGAGACTGGCGCAGCTCAGCGGCTGTATGCAAAGCCCCCATCAAGTAGCCAGACTTAACCTTTGATCACTCCTGGCTCCTGGGCAGATGCCTGAGGCTTAGGGAAAATGCTTTGCTTATCTCACTTCCCCCTGTCCTTAGACAAAGCCGCAGGCACTGGATGCTGGGCACCTCCCCAGTGCCCTGTACCTGGACAGCTCTGCAGATGGGATGCTGCTGTGCACAGCGTGCCGTGGGAGCACTACAAAGACCTTGCTGAAGCAGCACAGAGCTTCCTACATCCCCTCCTTCTACAGCTGGTCAGCTGGTGAGGGGCCGCACAGTGCTTCCCCTCCTGCAGGGACCAGAGGGCAGCCCCTGGGCTGAGGGCTGCGGTGGGAAAGACACCGGTGGCCTCGAGGGCTGATGTGACCCTTCTGTGTTCCCCTGGCACGCAGCGCACATGCTTGACAGGGATGTTTTTGTGCTGAGGTGGCTGAGGATGAAACGAGTGCCCGGAGCTCTTGCAGCGAATACGATTGCAGAGCAGCCGTATCTTTACTGCGATGCATTTTCTAAATTCTTCCTCTGTGCTGCTTCTGCGCCGTGAGCTGGCCGCCTGCAGCGACAGGGCTGAGGCAGCCCCTTCTGCTGAGCCAGCGCTGCTCGGCAGGCACCTCTGTTCCCGGTTTGCATGAAGTTCCTTGCTGCTGTCACTTTGCTTCCTGACCATTGTTCAGGAGGGCTGTGTGAGCACACGGGGCCCAGGCAGATGGGGGGGGGGTGGGAGGTGGCCTCCTTCCCCCCCCCCCCCCCCCCCCCCCCCGTTCCCCCCTCACCGGCCAAAATCTGCTTCCCCCCACCCAGTCCCCGAGGAGTCCTCATTTCCTAATTTTTGCGCACATCAAGAGCAAGGAAATCCTGTGGCAGGGGGAGATGGAGGGGAGAGAACAGAGCATTCTGGCACGGGGTGGGAGGGAGGTCTGAGGCAGCTGCACAGAGTGTGTTGGGGGGGGGGGGGGGGGGGCCGGGCACAGCCAGCAGGGAGCCTGGCTGCCACTCAGAACGTTTCTTCTGCCCGGATGGGGCTTTGCGTTTCACCTCCTGCAAGTGACAGCTGGGGATCTGGCCGTCCTGTGGCGTCCCCGCAGCTAGAGCAGGGCTTGAGCACAGCCAGGATGCAGGGAGCAGTGCAGAGCACAGGCAGCATGCTCAGTCTGCTTGCTGAGTCTTCACTTTGCTTTTAGCCCAGCTAGGTCGGTGGGAGCAAGGTATGTTGTATTTTTCTCAAGAAAATGCAAGTGTGGCTGTGAGTTGTGTCAGGAAGCGCTGCAGTAGGAGCCTGCTATGACCCCATGTGTGCACAGGGGCCAAATCAGGGCAGGGAGCAGCCCTGGCTGCAGCTGCAGTGGTGACCAGATGCACATTTGGGTGACAGCAGCAAGCCACACGTGTGCAGCATAACTCTCACACAACAGCCACTGGCTTTCCTTCTGCCCTGTGAGCATCACATGTGGGCAGTGGTTTCACTGTCCTTGTGCAGCAAACAGGACGCTGCTGTGGTGGTCCTGCGTCTCCTCGCATGTTCTCCACGCAGAGCACATGCTCCCCTGTCCCTGTGCTATGCTAAGGGTGAGTGCTGCAGGCCGCACGCAGGGAGCCCACCCGGGATCCCCATGGAATGATTCTTTGCCTGACCTCAGCACTGGGTGCTGGAGGCAGAGTGAGACAGTGATTTGTGCAGGCACAGCTGGCTGTGCTCTTCCTTTCCTGCAGAAATTGCCCACCTGGCACATGGTGAACTTTGTTCCAGCTGCAGTCCACGTCCCCTGGTTTACCAGGACTCTCACAAACTCAGTGCAAATGTTTGCGACTTTCATGGCCCTTCACTGGAAGCTAATTAAATTTTGCCTTGCTGCCGGCTCTCTTTAAACCGCAGTGCTTAGCTGCTTCTCTGCCTCATCCCTGCAGCCTGCCTGGGAGCGGTGTTCAGCTCAGGGGCGTGCTCAGCACCGTGTGGCCAGCAGGATTTTAAACCTTCCCTGGAGCAGCGTGAGCCCCAGGGCTCTGCAGAGCTGGAGCTGAAGCTTTAAAGCAGCCAGCAGCACGTATCCCTGTGAGTAGGCATGCACACAGGTAGTCACGACTTAACCACACTAATAATGAAAAGAAAAAATTGCAACTGCGTTTCACGAAAAGGAAGTTTCTCTGTATATTTGGGCCCCACCAAGAGACTGGCACATAATTTTTTGGATTCTAAAACCTTTTACTCAAATAGCAGAACTCTGGCCTTTTGAAAACTCCGTGGTTTCCTCAGTGTTAGAGCTGTTGTGGTTTTTTTTTTTTCTTTCTTTGCTGTCGTATTCTTTTAGGAAGGAAAATGTATGCCTATTCATATGTTTAGTTTGAAAACGAAAGCGCTTGGTGCAAAACCTCCTGCTGTGCATGCTACCAAACAACACTGGCGTGGAGGCTGCTGTTCGTGTGACTGCAGCACACAGACCCCAGGAGACCCCACCCTTTACCCCCATGGGTTGGAATGAGAAGCAGTGGGTGTGCGGGACACGCTCGTGCACGTGTGTCTCCTCCTCGCCCAGCAGATGCTTTAGGTTATGGAAGTCGATGGAAGAGGAAGGAAGCCAGCAGCTGAGAGGAGTGGGAGGTCGTGGGGAGCTGTTTGGGCAAGTACAGGCAAGGAGGGCTGGAGCTGCTCGGTTTGTTTGCTGCTCCACCTGCAGTGCTCAGGGTGCCTCCTCTCTGCTGCTTGCTGCTCCTGCGCTGCCCACGAGGATGGCTTCCTGCCGTGGGGACCTGTTGCAGGACTGGGGCTGAGCAGCTGTGCTGGCATGGAGAGGTGCCACCTGGGGACATGGTGAAGTGCTGCATGCTGAGGTGGTATAGTGCCACTCAAGGATATGGCAAGGTGCTCTTCAGGACACAGTGAGGTGCCACTCGGTAACATGGCAGCCAGGGCCCTGACCTGGGGCAGGGGGTTCCCCTCATTCCAGGCTCTTCCCCCATGTTGACACTGGAGCCATGTGTCCCTGTGCCGTGTGCCAGCCTGCCCATCGATGCTGGGGAGCACAGCCCCAAATCCAGCAGAAAGTGAAGGCGAGTCAGAAGGGAGCGGGGACTGTCCCTGGCTCTGCTGCTCACTTATGGCAGTCTAAGGTCCTTTTAAGTTTCCCTCTGTATTTATGTAACCCAAACTAACTCTTTTTGGAAACAGCCACTCTGTCTCATTTAGATACCTAAATATAGCTGCCGCTGTTATGGGAGGATTAGCCTGAGAGCGCAGCAGAGGGGCTGGGACCTTTGTGGACGAGTGCTGGGAGGAGCTCAGACCTCTCACACTGACCTCCATGTTCTCTGGCCATGGTTCACAGCTTCATGGGCACTGCAGAGCTCACATGAGCTGGGGGAGAAGCAGGCAGCCTGCTGGATCCAAGCAGCAGATTTTTCTCTAGATGTCTCACTGCCTTTTGAGGTGGGAGCCCATCTATGCCCAAACATGCTGTTTGTTTGCTTCCCTTGGAGGAAAGAGCCAGATTGAGAACCGCACAGAGCAAAGCTTATAGCTGCAGGCAAAACCTGCAGTCCTGTGCCGTGAAGGGGACTGGCACTGGGGGTAATAACTCAGGGCTGCTGGAGCAAAGCCACCAAACGAGACATGGGGCTGGGCAGCGGGAAGGGAAGGGAAGAAGAGCAAAGGTCCTTCTGTCCTTAGGTGACTGGGGCACTGCGCACATCAAAGCCCTGAGCTTGTTTAATGAAAGACGTGTGATCTGCCCCCTTGGAATGCCAAGCCAAAACACCTCTTAGAAGCCCATTTCCCCTTGTCAGGTCTGTCCTCAGCAGGTCCTGTTGGTGGCCTTCCATGTGCCTGGTGGGATCCAGGGGCTGACTGCCTGGCACATGGCAGAGTGGTCTGTCAGACATCACCATTGGGACCACGTGCTTGAGAGGGCCACACACAGGGACAGGATATGAGTGGTGGGTGTGGCTTTGGGTCCTGCTACTGCATCTCGATTCACACGAGACCCCATCGCCCTCAGTGGTGGTGACCTCTTTGTCTACGTGCTGCACTGGGCCCTGATAACATGAAGGTGAGATAGAGGAGGTAGAGGCTGCACATCCAGCATACAGCCAGGCAGAGGGCCCAGAGTGTCCCCAGGATCCCGGAGCTGCCTCGGCAGATGGCTGAAACCTTCGTGCCCTGCTCTGAAGAATACAAATGTGTGGCAGATACGGTTACCCATCCCCGAGAGCAGTGTTAGCTTTCATCTAGATCGATATCCCTGCCTGCCCACGTCTGCTGGAGCACTCAGCTGGCAACTCAATGCCAGCCAGGAGCAGACACCCGCCAGAGCTCGGCTGCCCACTCCCGGTCCGTCTGTCCGTCTGTCCGTCTGTCGCAGCGTGCGGGCAGAGCCAGCGCCGACCACAGTGCTGCTGCTGTGCTGTCGGACTCCATCATGCGTAAAATGTAATAAATAGGGCCATAAGCCTTTTACGAAGTCTATTTCCACTCTTGGATCTGGGATTTAATGCATGGCTGCTTAGCGAGGCTGAGGATTTCAGGGGTCACCGAGGCTAATTGCAGCACTGTGCAGAAGGGCCGTGCTGCAGGGCCCTGTGCAGGCAGGAGGCAGTGGTGGGACTGGCGGGAGGGATGCAGCTCCCACCCTTCAGGGCCTGGAATGCAGCCACCATGCACAGCAACTTGGCCAGGGACCCCGAGAAGTGCTGGCATTGCTTTTGGGTTGGGGAGCATGGCAGCTGGGCCCAGCCCCAGCAGCTCCTGTATCTGGAGGGCTCCACGCTGCCCATGCAGGCTCCAGTGCCAGGTTGTGCGGGCTGGGCTGTGGTGTGCTCTGAGGTGGTGCCGTTGGGAGTTGTCCTTGCAGCCACCGGGACTGACAAAGCTGCTCTGGGGCACAGCACCAGCTAGGTGCAGCATGCACGGTCAGGATGGGGCTAGTTGTCAAGGAGGGAGTGGTGGCATGGGGCAGCCGCAGCCAGCGTGAGGGGGACCCAGATGCCTGGAGGCTCTTGGGCTGGTGAGGCTGTGCTGCAGATGGAGGATGCCAGCTCCGCTCGGTTACTTTCCCTGCTGATCCCGTCATCTTCATCTCACACTGAGTGTTGAAGTTGCCATGGAAACTGGTGCGGTGGCAGCAGCATGGCCTGCCGCTCCCGTGTGGGATCCTGCAGCTGGCCCAGGCCTGCAGCTATGGCAGGTGGCAGGCTGGCCGCCGGGTGCTGGCCATCATTGCTTGTCTGTGTGCTTCCAGGGCTCTGCTGTGCTGCTGGGCTCTGCCATGCAGCATTGATTCCCTGGAGTTGTGGCAAGACCAGTTCCGTCACTCCCGGGGGAGAGCCTTGTAGAATGCAAGAAGAGAACCTGCAAAACCCCTATAATATCACTATTAATAGCACCTTTGTACGAGTTATCTTTAGCAGTGCTGTTCCACCTCCATTCACAGCAGTGATTTCACAGCTCCATCTCCTCACTGTGGAGCCCCGTGGCTCAGGGCAGTGCAGGGCCCAGGCCAGGCTCACCCTGCCTCCAGGTCCTGCGCTGCAGCTGCTCCCCAGTGGTTCGTGGGAGACCGCCTGCAAAGCCCTCCCTGCAGTGGGAAATGGAGCAGGATTCTTTTCCAGGGTTTGTTTCTCTCTGGTGGCCCCAGCTGTGAACTCTGCTTGCCTTTGCCTCTCCTCCCACATTGCCCAAAGGCTTCCTCCCTGGAGCATCCCTGCTGGGGGCCTGCAGCAATGCTGGAACCATGCGTGGTGAGCGGAGGAGGCAGTGCTGCAGCTTGACTGTTTGGGCTGGAGCAGACATTTTCCAATCGTATTTCAGGGCGTGTTCTCATTGCTTTCAAGCTCTGCTGCTGCCTTCATCCATCTCAAAGCTCCCGCAGACCCTGAGAGGGTGCAGGGCTTTGATGGTCCTCTGGGCTACGCCATTCAACCCAATGCTTTGAGGCAGGATCGCACAGCGCCTGCAGGGGAAGGGCGGCTTTGTCCTGTTCTTGAACTCCGCAGCCACGGAGTTTCTTGGTTCCTGGACTAATCCGTTCCTGCTTTTAATGAGCTGCCTCATTTGAGTGCTTTTCCCCTAATAATCAACCCTCTGGGCTTGGCGGAGAGCTGGAGATGTTTGATTGCTGACAGAGGCTGCAAAGTGCCTGCTCCCAGCTGAGTGGTGGGTCCCTTTGGCACAGCCCCTTCTGGTCACTGCAGCCCTTGGCCCCAGCCATGGAGCTGGTCCTAGAAGGTGGAGGAAAGCATTGGGTTTTACTGTGTCCAGCCACCAAAGTGCAGCTGGAGAGGTGAGAGGGGTGGTGGGCAGCTTGCATTGGAGAAGGCAATGCCTTAGAATTGGAACAAACTGGGCCCACAGGGTCTGCACTGCCTAGCTGCCCAGAAGGCAGGCTGCAGCCTTCCAGCCTTACCCACCAATGCACCACGCTCAGGCCCTTTGTGCAGCCCTACCAGCCAAACCCACGCGCTCTTTGTGGACGGGCATGCCTGTGCCGCAGGCTTGGCGGTGCACTGCCAAGCCTTAATTATGGGGTTTGAGCTCGCTCTGTGTGTACTCAGGAGCTTGGGCAGCTGCTTTTGATAAATGGAAATCTCCCTCCTGCGGGCCTGTTCTGCGCAGGGTGTACACACAGTTTGCAGCTGTGGGCTCTTGGGAGCATCTGTCCAAAGGACATTGGTTCCACCTGGTCCCTCACCCCATGGTGGCTGACCTGGCCAACCTGGAAGCATGGGGTGACTGCTATAAGGAGAGGTCTCACTGGTGCCTTTGGCAACATGATAGTTTTTCATGTTTGCCACAGTGCAGGCTGAGACAGACCCTGTTTCAGGGCCATCATTTCTAGGGTGGCGATGATGCAAGGCGAGAAGGTGCCTGGTGCTGAAGCTGCTTGGGCTGTTCCATTTATATTTAGCTGACCCACTTGCTGAGCAGGACACTGAGGGTCGGGGAATGGCTGACACTTCTGGGGCAGGATTTGTCCCCAAACAAATGTGGGGGAGTGGGAGCAGCCTGAGTAGGAAATAAGGAAGCAACCCCTTGGTGGGAGCAGGAGCACCTGGGGTGTATTCCCGAAAAGAGCTGCTTCTCATGTGCTGCTGCCCTTGCCAAGTGGAGGGGACATGGTGTTCCCATCCAGAAGCCTCCCTGGGGTCCCTTGGCTCTGAGCGCCGAGCTGGCGGGGCTGGGCACACCTGGGGAAAGGCATGTCCCCAAGGTGGGTCAAAGCAAAATGCTTGCTAAGGAAAAGGAAATTAATTATAGGAGCTTTGCTTCACTCCAAGCAACTGGAAAGGCCGATGTTTTTTTCTGTTGGCTGATAAACTAATTGTAAGGACAAAACCTCAACAAAAGCAGTGCTCTTAAATGCTTTCTTAATTAATAATTCTCAATAATTAGTTGACGTCAATGGCCAATAAACATTTCAAAGAAAGGAAGTTGCAGTTAAGTGCTTGATACCTCTGTTCCTACAATCACCACACTTGGGTTCTTGAAGCTTTGATGAATCCAACAATAAAACACAGGGAGGGCCAAGGCTGATGTTTGTGAAGGAAAAAAATTAGCAGGAAAGCATTACGCCTGTGTTTAATGAGGAGGGCAGCTGAGAAGCCGTGTGGCCTTGCTGCCCACCAGTGCAATGGCAGTGGATGGCACCAAGGGTGCAGCTGAGCTTCACCAAACCCTGGTGCCCCAGCTGTGCCCCCACTGGGGGCTGCTTTCCTGGGGCAGCACAAGGGGGCAGAGCAGCCAGTGTCTGGGGAGTGCTGCTGCTGAGCATCCTGGATCCATGGATGGCACCGCTGTGGTTTCATCCTGTGGGCACTCGTTTTGTACTGCTTCCTCCTCCTCCTTCTCCTCGTCTTCTTCCTTCTCCTCTCAGTGATCCATTCTTAAAGCAGCATCTCCCAGGGCCTGACAGCACAGCTAGGTGCAATTTGTCAGGTGGGAGTCAGGGGCACCCTGCTGCATCTGATGTTGGGAAACCCGCTGCTTATCGCAGTGCCCCAGCACTAGCACAGTGCTGGGAGGGTTAACATCCTCCTCCTCCTCTCAGCTTCACAGCCATCTTAAAGCAGCTGAGCCGGAGCCCTGCAGTCTCCATTCCCACTCCTTTTACAGTATATGCCAGCAGCTCCTGCTTCGCCCTGCTCCTTTCCTTCTTTGGTTGTCCCTGTGCTGGCTGCCCCATGCCACTCCCCCTGCGCGCCCCATGGGGCTGTGCCTGTGGCCATGGCCATGGCGAGGGGCTGCCCGCAGCAGTACGGAGTGCGAGGTTTGCCGAGGTTTCTCCAGGACGGTGCTCAGTCCCTGCCAGCAGCCAAGATGGATGCCAGCCGGCTGTCGGGCATGGCAGCATGCGGGAGCTGCAGTCCCTTGGCAGGCTCTGGTGGCATCCTCATGCAGGGACATGGGCCCTGTTCTGAGGCCCAGGAGGGGAAACTGAGGCACTGCTGGTACTGGAAGCTCTTCAGGTGCAGAAAGTGATCCCAGAGCAGGCATCGCATGTGTGCACAAAGCCAGGGCTGCTCCAGAAGGTGGGTGGCAGCAGAAAAGGGACAGCCTTGGGATAGGCTTGCAGCCACCATGCTGGGACCCCAGGAATCCTGGAGCATTTGCTTGTGGCCATGGGAGAGTGGTTGGAGCATGTGCTGCTGATGGACAGGTAGATAGGTGGATGTTGCCATGCTGCAGCTGCACTCCCCTCCTTGTCCCCAGCAGTGGGGACATCAGGCAGCTTCTGGAGCCTTTCATAGCAAACCTGCTCCAGGGGGCACGATGCAGGTACCCGTGCACTGATGGAGAATTGAGATGAAACACACAGGTGGGAGCCATGCACAGCTGGACCCAGGTGCTGCTGCTTGCACCACTCTTTCAGGGAGTCACCGGATGCATCCCCATTCCTGCCTCTAGCGTGTCTCGGCTGATGCCAAGCTTAGTCTGCCTGCTGCCAGCTCTTATTTTAAGGCTGTGTTTTTCAGCTGCTTCTGGCTCTGTGTCATCAGCGCGTGGTGGCCTGCTACCCAAATACCAGTGGCAGCACGCGGGTCTGTGCCCCGTGAGCTGGGGAGAGTGGGGGAAAGGCGCTGGGGCAGGGCAGCAGCTCCCAACTTGGCCCTTGCTTTGCTGCTCCAGCAATGCTGCCCCATTTTTGGCTTCCTTGGGTTGCTGCAATCTTGTGCTCGGGATGTTCCCTGGGCATGTGTAGGAGGAGAAGTCTGGGAAGGTACCGTAACGTTTCCTTGCGCTCCTGACCATGTAAGCCGTTCCCTCTCCTCTGGACTCACTTTCCAGCATCCACTCTCCCCCAAAAGATGGACTTTTGTCATCTGTGAGATCTAGCTGAGAAATGGAGAACTTAAACTGCGTCCTCACCCAAGTGGGGCATGCAGGGAGGATCTGATGGCTTTAGGTTCTCCTGCAGTCTTACAAAATGAACTGCGCTGTGAGTTCGTTAGAACACTGTAAGCCTGAGCAAAGAGGACCAAGTGCATCCCTGCTCCAGGTGGAACCCGAAGGCTTCTTCAGCTTCCTGTGTGAGTTGTGTGCTTCATCCTTCCTGCCTCCATGTGGAGACATCCTGGGCTGTGAGTGCCCATGTCTGGGGGCTTGGGCTGGGGTGCTTGGGAACTTGCAGGGTGATCCTTGTCTCTGTCCTGTTCCTAACCCTGCTGTGGATGGTCAGGTGCCGGTGTTGTTCCCACCATGTGCCAGCCCACTGCAGCAGCCTCCAGGCCAAGGGAGAGATGAGGGTGTGGGATGGGAAGTGTGCAGTGACAGGGTGTGTGATGGGAGGTGTGTGACAGAAGGCGTGCGATGGGAGGACTGGGTGAGCCCAGCAGCTTTATAGTCCTGTGAGCAGTTGCTCAGGTACTGCTTTTGCTATTAATGCAGTGGGGTTGGATTCACCCCAGAATGTGCACTGCGGGGTGAGGAGGAGTGTGCTGGGTGCACAGGCTGTGGGACAGCACTCGCTATCCTTCTGCTCCCCCATTCCCATGCATGGGAAGCAGTCTCGAGCTTCTTGGCTGTGCTCTGGCCATTCTGCCACCACTGCTACCCCAAGCTCCTCATGGGGTGGAGGGGGGGAGACTGGGGTTGTGGGACTGCTTCCTCTGGCTGTGTGCCCTGGCCAGCTCTTCGGACACGGGGTAGGGGATGCAGCCGTGCTGGCAGTGCTGGCAGTGGTGCCCCAGGAGCAGGTGTCCCAGTGTGACCCGGTCGGCAGCACGGGATGCCTGGACTTCCCGTCCTCCTTGGCCCCGTCTCAATGGGACTCAGTGCCAAGAGCGGAGGAGGAGGCTGCTGTGTGCAGCCGGCACTGCCTTGACCCAGCTGGGGCACATTTGCAGTGTATCCCCAACTTTTTTTTTTACCCATTTTTCCTTGAGTATCCATCCCTTCCCAGCAGCACTCAATTTCCCATCAGTGAGCTGCATCCCTCAAGAGAATTTTGGCAAGGAGTCAAGAGGGATGCGAATCCCCAGCACATTTTGGGGCACATCTCCTTGCTTCAGGAAAGTGTAAGAGTGGAGCAAAGCCTGGTGTGAGCTGAATGTTTGGCATGAATGTCTGCTCACCCATAGCCCCAGGCAGACAGTGATTGCAGCCAGAGCAAGTGCTGGCATCCCTGGCTGTGCTGGATCCATCCCTGGCTTGTGCTGGTTCCATCCCTTGACTGTGCATGATCCATCCCTGGCTTCAGGCAGTGCAGATCTCTGCTCTCTGGGGCTGGGTCAGCATTCTGTGCTGGTGTCCTGGGTACTGTTGCTGCTTTCCAGAGCACTTTGAGTCACAGAGGCATTTTTAAAAATCCAGTGCATGCATCAGCATTGCTCCTGGGCTGGATCTGTACCCCAGCTGGGTCTCACCAGCTCCGTCCCTCTGCAGGACGTGTGCTGCTGCCATGCCTTGCTGAGCTCAACACTGCCTGCCTGCTCCTTCAGACAATGCAGTGTGACTGTGGCTCCTCTGCAGCACTGCACCTGCTGCTCGCTGGGTCCTGCACAGGAGGGAGGGCTGGCAGCCAATGTCCAACCTGTGCCGCACAGTGCATCCCTCCCAGTCAGATCCAGCACTTTCATCTCACTGCCTGCACAGCCTCACACAGAAATATCCTCGCTTTCTCTTGTGTGGCCCTTCATGGCTGTGTCACGGACACCCGAGCTCAGTAGATGTGTGCCAAGCAGCGCCACTGTCACTTTCATCTCATTGCAGAGCCAGGTGAGCTCTGGCAGTGGCAGGGCAGCCTCATGCAGCACCCTGGCTCCTCGCACCAAATCCAGCAGCAGGCAGGGTAACAAATGAGCAGTCTATATTTAGACACAGCGTCTGGAGAAGCGTCACAGTGTTGCCAGCAGATTTTACTATTCAGCGCAGGCAGGTTTCCCCGCTCCTCCTGCTTGATGCTACCTTTGCAGAAAAGCTCATCAAGGACACGCAGCAGCAGCTGGCAGAGCATCCCGACAGCCAGAGCATCGGCACCAGCACCTCAGGGCCTGGCACCGCAAGGGATGTGCAGAGTGGAGCAGAGCATCCCGTGGAGCCTGGGACAGGCACTGGCTTGAGGCCCTTTGGTTTTGGCAAAGGCCTGATTTTGTTGCGTGGAAACGACTCCCTCGAGCTGGTGTGAGTGGCTGGGGGATTAGAGAGAATTTCCCAGCTGCAGCCAGGGCCTCGCAGACTCATGAGGAGCTCCTGAAATCCTGAGATGCAAGGAGTGTTGTGCAAAGCAGGAAGGTCCCTGCGCAGAGCCAGGGCAGACTGTTCCAGGTCGGCTGCCATCCCTGGCAGTGTGGGATTGGTGCTGGGATGGGTAGGATGAGATTTGCATAATGGTGCACAGTGCTCACATCCTGAAATGGATTTTTCCTCCATTTTGCAATGCTGCAGAGGTTGTTGGGAGCAGCTGCTCTACCTACGCTGGGTCCTGTTCCCTCCTGAACTCTCTGCTCCCAGCTGCACATGCCAGTGCTATAGCAGTGCCATGCCAGCGCCAGGTGAGCATAGACAACCTTTCCTCCAGTTGCCTGTGGTGCACTCTGCACCAGTAGCACTGGGACACTTGAGGACACCTCAAGGACTGTGAAACTCGCTGACAGCGCTGCTTCACAGCTGCATCTCACTGACTCCTGGCAGCACGTGGGAGATAAGAGCATGCTGAGCTGGGAGCTGGGAGCCCCATGCCTGTGCCCAAGGGACCGTGAATCTCCTGGGAGCAGGGATGGAGGTAGCTGCCTTCTGAGGCCCAGCGGCCTTTGGGAAGGAGGAGGAAGGGGAAGAGGAAGGCACCTGACCACGACGCAGCAGTCCAACTAGTTGTAGCAGCTCCCTTTGTTGTTTACATAAGTGGGCACAGCTTAGCTGGGGCTGGGGATGAGTGGCTCCACCCAGGCACCCATGATGGGGAGCTGTGCTTGGGGTGCCTGCACCTGGAGGGGCTGCAGTGTGCGGGGTCCTTTGCTTGCCTCTAGCATTGCAGGGGTTTGAGGCTTTACACGTGGAGTGTGCAGGGTCTGTGCGAGAGGCCCTGCTGGAGCTGCAGTGCTGCGCTTGCAGTAACACTGAAGATGAAGGCAGATGTGCATGGGGACAGCTGGACCAACTGCCACTCAGCAGCTCCCAGTACCCAGAGCAGAGGCAGCAGGGAATGGATGGCCTCCTTTGGGCAGGAGATGGATCGGATAAAAGCGAGGCATAGAGACGGTAGGGCTGGGTAACTGGAGCTGCTCACATGACTGAGGAGCGCTGCCAGGCACTGGGACCATTCAGAGTTTATGAAGGTGGCACATGGAGCAATCACCTTAACCCCTTCGAGCCTTGCCATGGAGATGCACAGGAGGGGTTGCTCAGCTCTGATGCTGGTCAGGGGGTCAGAAATGAGAAAGGGAACACTTGAGAGCAGGCATGGTGGTGAAAATGGTGGCACAGGACATGGAGTGGGACAAGGGGCAGGGACAGGTCTGCTTTGTGCACCAGCAGTGATGGACCCATGGCAAGCAGGGAGGAGGCTGAGTGCAGCCCCTCAGCAGCCCCTAGAAGCCCCTACCAGTCCTCCCCAGCCCTCACCAGCCCCCAGAATCCTCAGGAGCCCCAGCAGCCCCCAGCAGCTGCAGTGGGGAGCGGCCAGGCCGCACCTAAGTGTGCAGCTCCCTGCGCGCCCATCGGTGCCTCTTGGGCTGGGGTTTTGGGAAAGGGAAAGGTGTGGTCCCTTGCAGGGGGTAATTTTCAAGAGCGCAAAGCTTTGTGTTCGTGTGTGATCGCCCTCATTTGCATTTACTCCTAAATGAGCATTCTGCCCTCAGAGGGATTTTTGTATCTGCAGATCTCAGAGCACTTTCATTCTAAGGTGAGTCACTTTTTGGGTGAGAGAAGGTAGAGCCGACCCCCTTGCAGGAGCAGCCAGGCCAGTGGCACCAGCCCCAGCATCCTGCTACCCCTGCAGCTGCCAGTAGAACCCAGATGCCAGGCAGCTGATTGCTTGGGTGTGATTCCTGCCTGCTGCCAGGGCAGCGGCTCTGGTGCAGACATGGGCAAAGCAACGTGTTGTATTTGTTGGTGTGGCTGTGGGAAATTCCCATATGAAGCGTGCTGTTCCAGGGAAAGTGCAGCTGAGTGGTGCCGGTGTGCCCACAGCCGGCCCAGAAGTGTTGACCATCACCTTGCAGAGCCACTTTCACAGCTGCCAGTCATGGGACACGAGTCCCGTGACAACCAGATTCCATTTTGCCTTCCCATGCCTCATTTTCCCTGCTATAACCATTGGAAGTATTCCAATATATCCAATATATCCCCGCATCGTGCAGGGCAGCAAGCAGGAGCCGGCACGGGCAGTGCTGCCTGCAGCAGGAGGTGCTGGAGCCGGCCAAGAGGGCTGGGCATGGCTGGTGCTGCCACCCCCGCTGGGATATGGGCCCAGGCATGAAGGAGCAGGCCTGATGGGAGGTGTGGAGAGACTGGAGTAGTTTTGCCTTTTCCACAGTACTTTTCATCCTTGGACATCTTGCGAAAGCTTTGTTTTTCCATGTGGGAGCTGGGCACAGCGTGGTTCTCCTGAAGTGCAGAAGGAGCAGAGTGAACACAGTATATTGCCTGGGCCCCTGTTCGCTCCCAGAGCACAGTGCGAGACTGGAATGGACCGTGTCATGCATGGGGACACAGCACTTACCATCCTTGGGAGTGGGTGGGCAAAGGGAAAGAGGGAAGGGGGGTCCTGGCTGTGAGAATTGGGGCTTGCAGAGCATGTAGGTGTGCATGCTGGGAAGGTGCAGGCATTTTGGAGCCTGTGGAGAGGGCAAGAAAGGTAAAAAGGGTGCTGTTCCTCTCCTCCTCTCCTTGCCCAGAGGGGATTCTGGTGACCAGAAGGAGATAAGGCTCTGCTGGGGGTCATCCTGGGTTGGTTTTGGTGCTGAATGCCCTGACCGCAGTATCATACTAAGCACGCCAGTGGCACGGTGTGGTCAGACCCGCTCAGAGCTCAGGCTAATGCGGAAAGATCCTCCTTGCACCTTCTTAACCTGGGCTTGAACCTTCTCCATCTCATCTCCTGCCTCACTCTGATTAGCACTAAGTTGGTGCTCTGCTTCCTCATGGTGCCAACGGCCCCATACAGGTGCAGAAGCTGCAGTGCCAACCTGGAGGCAGGAGCATTGCCCACTGGCACAACAGCCGGGGTATGCTCCCCAGCAGAGGAAGAGTGAGCTGATGATCCTGCAGGCAGTAGCCAGCGCATTATCTCCACTCGCTCCTCGGATGGATGTGTAAGGGGCTGGCATTTAGGCTGGCTTCAGCCTCAGCTCTCACTTTGCAGCCACAGTTCTGCTGACATGGAGGAGAATGTGCCCCAGATCCCCAAATCACAGCCCTCCAGCTGCAGGGCTGGGCTGCATGCCAAGACAGGGCCTCCACAGGAGGAGGAGATTTTTGGTGATCACAGTTCATCCTCCCATATTCTGTCAGTGCTCAGCATTAATATGGCAACCACATCGGCGTGCCACAATGGGAGAGCGCACTGATGTGCCATGGATGGAAAGCTTGTGGTCTCCAGGGCTGCATTTCTCAGGGCCTGGGGGTGACAGCGCCTGTGGGAAGTGTTTGCTGGGTGCCTCTCCCTGTTGTTTCTCAGTGCACCCCAAGAGCCTCTGGGCTTCTCCATGTCACCTCTGCAGGTCCCTGAGTGAGGCCAAGGGGTTCCAGTGCCACAGGCTGGAGCTGATGTGGCGGTGGGAGGTTTATAAGCATGGTGACAATACCCTCCTGCCCCACAGCCACCCCACCCAGCCCCTGCCCACAGCCATCATGTGGCTGCCAGCACCCAGAGCGTGGCAAGAGGAAGGTCTGAAAATAATCGCCGGCTCATCCTGTCCTTCTGAAAGCCGGGAGTTGCCCCTGTGGGGAATTTTGGTGACAGCAGACTGGCTAACGGTCAGCTCCCCGCTGAGTCAGGCGTTGGACCCATCCCACAGCGCAGCCTGTGCTGGGGGGGACCCCTGTGCTAGGGGGCTCCCTGCTGCCCCAGTGCCACCGCTGCTCCCTGACCCTCTGGGCACCGTCTGGGACAAGACCCAGGCCACCATGGCTGTGCCAGATGTGACTGCAACACAGAGAGCGGTGGGTGCAGTATTAGAATGCAGCTCCACAACCTGTGATGTAGGCACTATGCTGCTGCCCTTCTTCCTAAACTAGGCACACCTTTGTTTAAAATGTTCCAGTACACCTTTGTTTACTCAGGGCATTATCGCACTATCTCAGGCTCCTTTATTCTGGGTCCATGCTGTGACTCAAAGATAGTTTAATGCAATTTATTCCATCTTTGCACCATATCAAAGATATCCTGGCAAGTTCATGTTTATTGTTTGTAGTTAATGTTTAATATTTCCTATTACTCGCATCTTGTGGTTGATCTTAATTATACCCTTCTAATGTAAGACAAAAGTCAGTGAATGAGAACACTTTCATTGTGCTTTCGGCTATAGCTGTGCCTCAGACCTTGAGCAGCTCTGTGTGCTGCCTGCACTACTTGGCTGTGCCGCTTGTCTGCATGGAGCTGTGCATGCAGTGGTGCATGCAGCTGTGCAGAGTGCTGCGTGCGGAGCTGTGCGGGGAGCTTTGCAGAGTGCTCTGCATGGAGCTGTGTGTGGAGCAGGGAGCTGTGCATGGAGCTCGTGTGGAGCTGTGCAGGGAGCTGTGCAAGGCTGGCACTGTGGCCAGGGCTGCCCCATGCTGCAGCAGCACAGGCAAACAGTGGCTATTTCTGAGGAAGGAAGGCCCAGCCTGATGTTTGCTTTGTCCAAGTTTAAATGATAGCGCTGTTTTTCCCTTTGGCTGGGCTGAATCATTAAAACAAATCAGTACCAACTGAAAACAAAAGAGAGTGCAGAGGTCAAATTCTCCTAACCCCATGCCTGCACAGAGCTGGGCAGCTGGCAGCTCTCTGCCCCTCTCCCCCTAAACGCAGCACTGCAGCAGGGCAGGCCCCAGTGCTGCAGCCCTGCAGCTCTGCAGGAGGGGTGGCAGTGGCCCCAGAGCTGTGGGGCCTATAAATAACAGGGGGGAGCAGGCAGCGACACAACCTGACACTGTTCTGCTCCTTCGGTGACATTTTGTCAAATGCCAGTGGGGAGGGGGGCTGCTTATCTGCGGCATGCGCTCCGGTGACCTTCACAGCGCTGGCCAGGTGCCTCCTTGCTGTATTTACTCTTATTTATAGCTCTCTCCTCCACCATCCCGTGCCCCCCTCCTGGCACCGGGGGCAGCCGCCCCTTGCCACGCTCTTATCGGGGAGCAGGGCGGGAGCCAACACAGCCCTGCGGTGACAGCTCTGGGACGGGCAGGCGCCGGCTGCAGGGGCACACAGGGTATGGTCGGTGCCCGTGGGGCACCAGGATGGTGCTGGTGGCACCAGTGCTGCTGCCCCCTCACTCCCTTGCCCCAGCTGGAACAATCACACAGTGTCTGCCGCCCGCATGGCCGTAATCCTCATTTCAAGCAGTCTGTAATTACGGATTTCCCAGATAAGCGCTAACAGCTCTCTCCAAGCTCCTGCCCAAGTTGTTTCTTTCCTTTTCAGAGCTCAGGGTGCAGCATTCCCACCTGCAGCAGGGCTGTGGTGGCAGCTACCCGTGGGGCTCTGGATTTTCTCACCTTGCAGCCAGGATGCCATGAGCTAATTTGGAGCTCTGTCTCTCGTGTGTGTGTGGATGTGTGTTTATCCCTTAATGCCTTGAGCAGGCACTTAGTGGTGGGGATAGAGGGGCAGTGAGTCACAGCCCCACTCCCTGTGAGGGCACAGCCTCTGGCTTCTTCCTTCACCCTCCCTGGAAAGCCCCCTCCTTCCTTCCTTTTTTTGTGCATTAAACACGGAGAGCAGCTAAGTGGCATGTGAGTGACAAGCCGATTGCACAGCATCCTGGAGACATGTGTGGAAGTGGCAGTGCAGATCTGCCCTTCCAGCTTAACTGGGATTAAGCCATGGAGAGGCTGCCGTGCCCCATCCGCACCGGCAGACTTCAGAGCCTTGTGCTCGTGCAGCACCGCTGAGCACAAGCATGGCATGCCCAGAGCTGTGCTGCAGAGCACTTGGCCACGACTTCAAGGGCCTGCAGGCAGGAGGTTGCAAGATAAGGGCCAGTGATGCCTCAGTGCTGTCCCTGAGCTGCAGTCATGGACTTGCTGGTGCCATGCATGGGAGAACCCATTGCTCTCCAGGAGCCCCCAGGCCGGTCATGACCACACTTTGCTGGCTGGTTCAGCCCAAGGAGCCCAAGTTCACATTGAAAGAGAAAAAAAAACATTTCTCATCTTGTTAATCCAATATTTGAAATAGAGCCGGGCTCCTTTCTTAGCAGATAAAACCTCACAAACACCTTCACTGAAGTTAGTGCTGCTCCAAAGCAGGAGAAAAAGCTGCAAATCACCTGCCTGGGGACATGGCCCACCTGCTGTCCCCGTGCCAGTGTTAGTGCCTGGCTGAGCTCAGCAGGGTCTGCTCAGAGGTGACTCTGGCCATTGGCTGCCCCAGCTCCCAGGCAGACACGAGGTGACTGTCCCCTGCCTCCCCACTGTCACTGCTCAGGCAGTTGCTCAGGTGAAGACACTGAACAGGCTGGGAGAGTTCTTTGCTTGAAAGAGGCTGCACTGTGCTTTCTTGGGAAAAGGCCTGGGCAGAGCAGGGCCCCAGCAGAGAGCCGCCACCACCACAGTGACCTCTGAATGTCCCTGGCAGCCTGTCCCTCATGCTGTCGCTGCTCCTGGCTCAGCCATGGTACATGGGGAAGCTGGGGACAATGACTAGAGTACCTGGAGCCAAGGTATCTCCACAGCACAGCACAGGGCTACTGGGCATGGCCAGCTCTGCATGAATCTGCAGAGTGAGTCCAGAGCCCCGCTGCATGGGTCCCTGCACATCTCCCAGGCAGGTCCTGCTTCCACTGTTGTAGCTCTGGCTCTGTGTCCCTGGACAATGTAGGGCTGTGGCATGGGGACACCCTGGAGCTGTTCCTGCTGCAAGATGGGTTGGACATGGCAGAGCTCCCTGCAGCTCTGGCTGCAGCCATGCAGCAGTGCACACAGGCCAGGTGTCCGGGCTGGAGGATGCCTCCAAATTTTTGAGCATGTCTCCATGGGTGTTTGCTGGCTGCACACCAAGAACCCATGGCTGATCTTCCTACAAACTCCCGAGTAAAATTAGAACAAAAGTTCACTTCTCTCCCAAGGCAGCAGGAAGTGGAAAGGATGGGAAAAGGGAAAGCTGGAACAGATGAAGTCCCATGCCCAGAGCAGCCCTGCACCAGTACCACACTGGTACCACACTGGTACCACACCAGCACCAGTTCGTGCTCCCCATTTCTGCTTCGGACCCGAAAAGACCCCTCCTGCTGAAAGCCTGGCACATGGCCTGGCACAGGGGTGCCCTGCTGGTGTGCAGGGCTTTGAGGCACTGCTCACCCATATGGGAGCTGGTAGTCCAGGAGCATCCACTGCGGATACTGCCTGGGGTCACTGCAGCACAGAGCACCGAATGCCCGTCTCTGGGTGCCCAGCTTGGGCAGCTCCACGGCATTGGATTGCAGGAGTTTATTTTTACCCAGCCCTGTTGCCAACGGGGACGTGTCACATCTGCGGAGTTGATCAAAAGACGTCCCAGGCACTGGTGTCAGCTGCTCCTTGTGATCTCAGCACCAAGAACTTTTCCCTTGTGGCATATCAAAAGGAGCAGGAGAATTTGTCTGCTTTGCTATTTTTAATTGAACATACACACACGTATATATGTGTGTGTATGGCTTTTCTAAAAATAAAGCCCTTTGCCTGTGTTCCCATGGGAAGATTTAGGGGGAAGGGGGAGCTGGAGTTGTTGCAGAAGATGAGGAAGACAGAAGTACTGCCTTTGCCCTTCCTGCAGCTCAGTTTGAGATCCCTGTCCCCCTGCTGCGTGGCAGAGCAGAGCCTGTCAGCACCGCACAAGTGGAGGCCACCGTGTTTTTCTGCCTCTCTCACGTGCTCAGATGTTTGCCTGCTTCGAAATCCATTTGCTGTGTAAACAAACTTGCTTCCCTCATCACCCGAAAACTCCCTCCGGGCAGCCAATGCTGGGGCGATGCATGTGGACCTTTCACCCTGTGCTGGAGCCCCATGTTTTGCTGGAGATGCATGGGGGGAGTGGGGCAGGCAGGCACAGCTCCGTGCAGGCAGTGAGGAGCCAGGTGGGATCAGGGCAGGTCTCAGCTGTGTTCGGTGATTCAGTGGATATTTTTAGCTTGGTTCCTAGAGCTCCAGTTGCCCCACATGCACATCGATGGTGATGATCTCTGTGCCGTTTTTCTCTTCTTGCCTGTGCAAGGAGTCTGAGGGATCGTCATTGCAGTGCCTTGGGGCACACACCTCCCCAAGGAGCATTGTGCTGCCACGCAGCAGGAATGGGGACAGGGTAAGTGGTATGAAGCCATCCTGCAGAGCCTTGCCCCGTGTGTTGCATGTGTGTGCGCCCAAGGCTCTCACCTCTCTCTATTGTTGGGGCAGCAGGATGAACCCTGGGTGCTCACCATGATCATCAAAGGCACCACAGGCTGCACTGCTGGCTGCCATTCTCTAGGCTCTGCCCGTCCTGGGCTTGATACGTGCCCAGTGTTTCCATTTTATTCCAAAACGCCATTGCTGTAGTCTGAGGAATGTGCTTGATAGGAGGTGATGCGTGTGGGGACCCTGACAAAACCCCTTGCATTGCAGCTGCGCACTCACTGCTGCTTTCTTCTCTCCCCAGTATGAGGTGTCTGATGAGGAGCATCTCTACTCTGACTTCCCTGAGATCGATTTGTCCCAGCTGGATGCCAGCGACTTCGACTCGGTCGGCTGCTTTGGCGAGCTGCAATGGTGCGCAGAGCAGTCCGAGACCGAGTCCAGCCAGTACAGCACCGATGACTCTGAGCTCTTCCAGGTACCCAGGGAACATGGGGACACGGGGACACACATCCCTCCATGTACTGGAGGGAGTACCATTTGTGTGGCTCGTGCTGGGTGACAGCCAGCCAGGCACCAGGGACCCAAAGGCAGAGGCGTGGGGAGAACAGGGTGTGTGGAGAAGGGAGGGAAGGTGCGATGGGACTGCTATTAATATCCCCTCCCCAGCTGATTAGTGCTCTCATTAATTTGCTCGCTGTCTGTAAATGGAGCAGGCTAATGAGGAGGTGCCAGAGCCGCCTTTCCCAAAACTCTCCCTCTTCCCATGCCATGGCCTGAATGTGCCCATCCTCTCATGGCTGCCGTGCCCTCCTGAACATTGCCAAGCCCTTGACTTGGAGGCCAGCTTGGCCAAGTCACCTACAGAGGGTCACTTCTGGGGAAGGAGGAGGATTTGTTCTTAAAGACGAGGAACAACAACAAAAAAGTCCCAATATTTTCCAACCTGGCCGTAATAACAGCCCTCTGGCTTTGGTGCTGTGCTGATGCTGTGCTTGAAAGTGGTCCAGTCCTGCTGACGGACCTTCATCACGAGATGCATATTTTCCGCTGAACTTCCTGGGGAAAAGATAAACAGAAAAGAAATGCAAAAGGCAGGCCTGTGAAGCACAGCAGAGGATGATGAAATGTATCCCACTGAACTCGTGTGCGCTGCAGTCTCGTGCCAATAACAGGAGGAAAAGAAACAGAGCCAAAAATGGAGCATCCTGCTGCCTTTCCCTAGAGCCTGATCTAGTAACTGCGAGCAAGGTTAGGGCATGGAACAAAAGATATTTAGTTTTCAAACAAGAAGAGAGAGCAAGGGAGGCTGTGTGCAGACAGCAGTCCCTCTCGTGAGCCTGATTTTCCTCCCAATCTAATTTTATGTTGGCTTCTTGTTGAGTATGGTTTATGTTAAGGATATTATGGAGGAGGACCAAAAGGTGCCTGAATCCCTCTCTCTGCTCCTTTCAGATAATAGACAGCGAGAATGAAGCGCTGCTGGCGGCCCTCACCGAGACACTGGATGATATGCAGGGAGATGACGTGGGCCTGGCTGCCTTCCGATCTATGGAAGAGGGGGACACGCTCAACCATGCCTACACCTCGCCTGCCCCCTCCCCCAAACCCACCGCCCTGGTCACGGGGGAGCCGCCCCCGGCCCCCGAGGTTGATGAGCTGTCTCTAGTAAGAACCCACTTCCTACTGTTTAAGGTGGATTTGGATGAGCCCCTGATAAGCCGGCTGCATGGGTATGATAGGAAGCAAAGGTCTGAATTTTTTCATTCTAGGCTTAAAACTCTCTTTAACCGTCAATACCAAAGCATATACTTGTATTGTATACGTATACATGTTCTGCATCATTGCTGTCACCTCCATCGCCATCCTCACGGGAACAAGCTGGGTGCTGCTGTGTGTGTTCCAGTATCTATTTAAGGGGGCGGGGGTGGATGCCACCCACAGGGGGTGTCACAAGGTGGGGGGTGGGATGGCGAGACCCACAGCCCCTGTTAAAGCCACGAGAGACTGTGGGGCTGCCTGGGGCTCCCTCCAGAGCATTGTGCCCCTGAGGCCCACCGTGTGTCCCCAGGACAAGGCTCCCGCTGCTCTCTAACGAGAGACAGAGGGGACTTAGCCTGAGTGTGAGCACTGCCCTCAGCTTGTAGCGGGTGGGTGTAACCCCCCCATGCCTTCTCCACAGCTCCCCCAGGGCTGTGTGACTTCAGTGCCTATAGCCTGGAAACAGGACGTAACTCCTGGTCCCTGCACTACCAGGCTTGGCCCTGCTCCCCATATCCTGGCCTGCTGCAGCATTCGCTGCAAACCTCTGCCACAATCCCGGGAAGTCCGTGGGGATGGGGCCACTTGTCCTGCTCCCTCCCAGGGCTCACGGCCCCCCCAGACCCCAGCCCTGCCCGGGGTCCCCCCAGCCCTGCTCTCTGGTGGGGAGGAGTGACATCCAGTGGTGAGAGCGCGCATTTCCACCTCCCACAGTCGCGCGCGCAGGTGGGTGTATATATCACACACAATATGTATGTGTATATATAGGATGTATACGTTGCAGGGGGAGGGAGAAGGTGCTGGTTGCTTCCACGAACAGGAGCTGCACACCCACAGCCCCGGCTGATGCTCTGACTTGGGCACTCCCATTCCTATTATCCAAAAAATCCCAGTGCCTAACCCAGGGCACTTCAGATCTGTGTCTCCATGCAGTCCTGCAGAGCCTATATGGTCGCCCTGTGCTGAGCCGCTCTTTCCTCCAGGTGCAGCACAAAATTCTGTTGCTGCTGGGTGTGGTGGGTTTTTTTCCTGACCAAAAAAAGGTTTTTGAGCAGAAGTGTTTTTCTAACCTGGCTGTCAGAGCTTTGTGTGACTTCAGGAGAACTCCACTCTGACCACCCTTGGGATTGCAGTGGAGTCTCTGTAGGAAGCGCACTAGGGGAGAACCTCAGCCCAGCACATAGGGGCTGCATCTGCACAGTGCTTTTCGAGTTCACTAATGAGCAGGGGCCTCGTTCTGGGTGTTACAGCTGAACGAGCCTTGGGGAGTACCCAAGACTGGCCCAGATCAGTCACCATGTAAATATGGACTCTGTCACCAAAGCACAGAGCTGATGGATTGCGGCATGGAATGCTACGACAGCTCCCATGTGGTCGGAGCAGGGATGGCTCTGAGAAGCAAATTCCCCTGTTCCACATTCCCACTGCCCCTGTGCTGTTCCTGGACATGAGGCTGTGGGCACTGGGAGGTGTGAGACCCCTCCTGCCTTTTTCACACACTTTGGGAGCTCAGCACTGGGCACAGCCCGCAGCCCCCTCATGCAGTGCTCGTTGGAGGAGCTGCTGTGCTAACACACTCTCTTGACACTTCTCGTTGCAGCTGAAGAAATTGCTCCTCTCTCCATCGCCTCCGAGCTGTGAGGTGCAGAGGGATGGAAGCACCCGGCGCCCAGGGACACCCAAATCCCGGCCATCTCGACCCTACACAAAGGTATTTCCTCAGTGGTGCATGCATGGAGAAGGGCCTTGAGCCTCACGGTGAAGGAGAACAGCATCATGGGGTGGTGGAGTTCCCTCTGCTTTCCTATATATCTCTGTGGGGCTCAGCAAAACATGTGGGTTTCTTCTGTTTTGGGGGATGACCTAGTTTCATTTGGTCCAGGGGCTTAGTCCTTTCCCAATGTCACTGAGAGCTGCTGTATGGGAACTGCCCCTTGGCCCCCTCCCATCAGCCTGCAGCCACCATGGCTCCACTGGGCCCAGGGAGCACTGCAGCACCCAGCCCCACGCTCCTTCCTGACCCCAGCAGAAGTTGCCATCAAAGATTTTTCTACTTGAATAATGGTAATTGGGATGGGCAAATTAGTCTGCCTAAGGACAGTTTTAAAACTCTCTTGGGAAGGAGGAGCTCCGTCATCCCGGGGGGTCTCCACCATCCCATGCGGCTCTGCCCCTGCTCTCGGTGCCGGGCACACATCCACCTGCAGGGAGCGGAGCTGACGGTTGGCTCTCTCCTCTCCCAAGGTGGATGCTCCCCGGGACCGGCAGGCGGGCGCTCCACAGAGCCGCAGCTGCACCGAGCTGCACCGGCACCTCACCTCCGCCACCCCCTGCACCCAGACCAAAGCCCCCCACGTGACCGAGCAGTGCCACAGCGGCCACCACTGCCCACCTGTGGGTGACTGCGCCCAGCACGAGGACGACAGCGACTGCAGTGAGGACTCGCTCAGCTCCAGCGATGCGGTGCCCTCCCCTTCCTCGGTGGAGGACGGCTCTGACGGACGGTTCTCCTGCGAGGGGGGGCTGCACTCAGTGGTGGAGCTCATCCGTTACATGCACACCTACTGCCTGCCACCCAGGAAGCTGCCCGCCCGTGATGCTGTTGATACCAGGCCCCAGCCCTGCAGCAGCCCCTTCAAAAGAGCCAAAGCAGACTGTGCCCTGCGAGAGAGCCGGCCGGGCTGCGCCTGGCACGCGGCTGGGGCCTGCCAGAAGCCCGCAGCCTCCTTCTCCATCCTGAAGGAGCTGCTGGCGCGGGACCTGCTGTGCGACGTCAGCAAGCCCTACCGCCTGGGCAGGCCCGTGTACGCCTCCCTGGCCCGGCTGCCCCCCGCCTGCTGCCCTGCAGTGCAGGCCCAAGACAGGGAGGAGGCCGGAGGGGCCTGCAAATCCAGAGCCAAAGCAGTGCCAGAGAAAGCGGAGCCACGGCACAGCCCTGGGACTGAGATGGAGGCGACGGGGGAGCCTGGAGGTGTGGAGGAGGAGGCAGGGAGGCGTGTGAGCACCCCAGGCACAGCTGCGGGGAAGGCGGCCCGCAGGCCTGAGAGCGCCGTTTATGCTGTCCGACGGTCCAAGAGACTCAACCCTGAGCTGGGCCACTGGCTGTCCTTCCTCAATGAGCCGCCCCCTGACCCCTCTGTGCCCCAGGAGGCCACAGCCAGGGGTGAGCCCGCGCTGTGCCCGCCCCTGGAGGCCTTCCCTGCCGAAGAGCCTGCGGCTGAAGTGGAGGTGGGCGGCACAGAAGAAGGAGATGGTGGGAGCGCAGTGCCACCAGCAGAGCCCCAGCCCCTCATCCCGGCATCCCCGGGGGATGGTGAGAGCTGTGAGAGTCAGCGCTGTGCCCCCCAGCGGCATGCAGGTGAGGGGAGGGGGTGACCCTCAGGTGCTGGCTGGCCACGGGGTCCCACATGTGGGGAGCTGGGGACTGTTCTGGTGCTGGGGTGCTGTTTCAATCCGCTCCCCCCTTGCCTCCTGCCTCAGTTTCACCATTGTGATGGCAGGGAGAGGCAGCGGGTGCCACAGCAGCAGCCCAGCAGACACTGGGCTGGACCCCCCCCTCGGGGTTCAGCTGCACCAGTGCCCCAAAAGCACAGCTGGCACAGCCTGTCTGTGGCAAGTGCTTTGTGTGCATGAGTGACTCCATCCTGCCGGCCCAGGCCAGGCCACACCGTCCCTCGTGTGGATGCCATCACCTCACTGGCAGTGGCCCCAGCCCCGGCTCCCGCTGCCCCGCGCCGCTGCCCGCCCATGGGCGCTGGAGGGAGCGCAGCTCCGCCGGTAACCCTGCTTCTCCTGCCTTTCAGAAACACCCCGGTGTCTCACGCTGTCCTTGGCGCAAACGTAAGTGCACACAGGATCTGTGTCGACAGAACTAACCGCGCTGGGGCTGGAAAGCCGTTTCATTGTGTCCGGCTGGGCATGCCAAAAAGCAGAGCGATGTGCAGCGGGGCGGGGGTGTGGGAGCCATGCACATCGCCTGGGTGCAAGGGGCCGGGGGGCTTCAGGCCCTTGGGTAAAGACAGGTGCCTGGGGGATGTGTCCCAAGGTCTGGCTGCAGCTCATCCCCAGCAGTGGCAAAGAGGGCACGCTGCTTGTCCCAGTCACCGTCAGGCACTAGGAATGGTGGGATAGTACGTTTGTAGGCAGCATCTTCTCAGCCTTCTTTTTTATATTTCCTGACTGTATTCACCTACGCACATTCTTTTCCTTCTTTTCTGCTGTTCTCCAGCGACTCTACTTTTGGGAAGAGAAACTCGGTGTCAATGCTGACCATGGAGCTGTGTGGTACAGCAGGTAGGATGGGCTTTTAATGTCTCACTTCTTGGGTTGGAGAACAGCCGGAGTTCAGCCTAGAAGCTGCTCACAATGTTGTGAATCCCCGTGGCTGATCATGATGGGGGCTCCCACAGCACAAGAGGAATGCACCAGCAGCTCTAGGCTTCATCTTTCTGAAGAACATGCACTGCAGTAGGTGTTTGGATGTGGGGGCTGTTCAGGGGTCTGCTGCATGGGCCAAGTGGAAGGGAGAGTGTGGTGGTCCCACTGAAAGTGCCAATGAGTGGATAGATGTCAATGCTGCTCATCCTTTGAGGTTATATGGAGTGTGTCAGTTGGGGCAGAGCTGACTCCTGCTGACTCCTGTGGTTTGTTTGTCACGGGTTCAGGTCTCACGCCACCCACCACTCCACCGTACAAGCCTGCTGAGGAGGATCTGTACAAGCCAGACATCCCCCAAGAGACAGGCAAGGAGGACAGCACAGTCCCCAGCTCCAGAGCTGGCAGCACAGGGGACGCAGCCACCTTTCAGAAAGCCACGAAGAAGCACCCTGAGAGGACAGAGCTCTTGGCCCACCTAAGCCGAGCTGCTGAGCAGTCAGGAGTGCTCAAGCGGCCCTTTTCTCGCTCCTTTGGGGACCATGACTACTGCCAGGTGCTGAAGCCTGAGGGCTCCCTGCAAAGGAAGGTGCTTAAGTCCTGGGAGCCCTCAGGCCAGATTGAGATGGAGCACAAGAGGAGGGTCCCAGACACACACTACCAGGGGCTGGACCTTGGCAGCAAGGAGGCAGGTGGTGAGATGGTGTGGAAGGATGGCATCAAGCAGCTGAGAGATCAGGAGATCAGAGCCAGTTTAACGAAGCACTTTGGTGTCCCGGACAGTCCTGTTGACGATGAGGACGTGGCTTTCTGCAAGACCCCCGAGTATGACACTGTTTTTGACGACAGCTGCAGTGAAAGTGGCTCCCTGGTAGAGGAGGAGGAGGAGGAGGAGGAAGAGGAAGATGAGGAAGAGGAGCACTGCGACAGCCCATTGGACACCAAGCTGTGCCTGCGGAGAAACCCCCTTTCCAGGACCAGTTTGCATTATTGCTCCCGGAGCAGGTCCAGCTCAGGGTCTTCGTGCTGCCGGTCCCGATCCCCCACAAGCAGACGCACCTTCAGGTACAGTGGGCACTGGAAAAGGCTGACAGCCCTCAACAGCTGCAGGCAGTAGTATGGGGGCACGTGCTATTGTAGAAACTTCCTTTGGCCATGGCTTGGTATGGTCCTGGGCCTGACAGGCCCTTGGCCTGACCCAGTGCAGTGGCTGTCTCCTCCCTTCCTGCTCCCAGCACCAGCCCTGGTATCATTCCCGCTGTGCTTGGTGCACACAAGCTGTGCTCCCAGCACTATCCACAGGCACTGTATGACAGAACTGGCTCTCTCTGGTCTGCTAGCCTGAGTCATAAAGATGCTAATTAATTAAAATCCATTGGTATAATTGGTACTACACAGCAGCTGCTGAAAACATCAGCCATAGCCAGAGAGAGTGGCACCTAGGGAAGTAATGTGCATTTCCATTGTGCTGGGAGCAACAGGCAGAGGCCGGAGCAATTCCTGTGAAGGGATATACATCAATTAGAGACATCTTCTGGCATCAAGGAAAGGTCTTTGCAGTGTTGGAGCGCAGCGGAATGCTCTGCATGACCCAATCTCTCCTCTGCTGCTAGTAGTTCCCAGCAATTCAGCTCCTTTCTGACAGCTGAAGCTTTCCCCCAGGATACCATTTTTGGGCTGACCTTGACTCTTGTGCCCTGCAGGTGTAAGAGCGGTGAGCGGTGTCAGGGTGGCAGCAGGATCCGGGGCCAGCTTGAGAAGAAACGGGAAAAGGCCATCGTAAGTGAGCGGGGAGCTGCAGCCGCGGGCACCTACGTGTGCACTGGGACAAAGAAACTCACAGCCCTCAGTAATCTGTTCTGGAAAAGCAACACTGGAGCCCATTAGCTCTGGCTTCAGCATCATTTGGTGCAAAGCCAGTGTTAAACAAGGACATGGTGGGGGAAGAGAGAAAATCTAAAGTAAAGCAGAAGCGATTGGCAATTGGCAATATGTGGAGTCCTTGGCACAGAGATACCAGAGCATCCCACGTCAGCACAGAGCTGGCAGCTGGGGTGGTGAACTGGGGAATCCTTGGAGCTGCCCTACCACCACTGCTGCTGCAGAGGCAGCTTGGGTGCACGGGTATATGGCAGGAATGGGATTGCATGTGCAGCGACATAGCTGCTGTTCCTCTCTACTGCTATGCATACATGCATATGTTCACACCTGCCCATTTGGCATCATTTTACTGCAGCATATTGAATTTTTTCCCCCAGTTGTCTCAGGAATATTCCCTGATGGCTTTACCAAGATGAGCTGCAAACACCAGAGGGGTGCAGGAGGCACTTAATGGGAGGAAGGGGCATGTAGCTCGTGGGCTGGGAGCCAGAAGCACTGCATGGTCAGGGTGGGGGCTCCTGGCACTCCATGTTTCCAGTATCTGTCGGCAGTAGTGGAGGTGTGGGTTGAAAGCCTGAGACCTCTGGCTTGGTGCTGGCAGGGGGAAGGCCGGGTAGTGTACATCAGGAACCTCTCCAGCAACATGAGCTCCAGTGAACTGAAGAAACGCTTCGAGGTGTTCGGTGAGATCGTGGAGTGCCAAGTCCTGTCCAGGACTAACAGGTGGGTGGTGAGGTCCCTGGTGCTTGGGGGTCTGCACCGTGCCCATCCCAGCCCGGTCCGTGGGCACATGGCACAAAGCAGAGTCACATTAGCATGGCTCTGGAGCCTGACACAGCTCCACTTCTTTCTCTGGTTGCTCAGGGGGGATAAATATGGCTTCATCACCTACCGGTATTCAGAGCACGCCGCCTTATCTCTGAAGAATGGCACCTTGCTAAGGAAGAGGAACGAGCCTTCCTTCCAGCTCAGCTCTGGTAGCCTCGGGAACTTCTTCTGGACCAGATACACTGACTTAGGTAAGAAGGCTTCCTCAGAAGCATCCCGCTTATCAGTGTGTTGCGGTATCAGCACACTGCATTTCTGAATCTTTGTCATGCAAGAATCCTAAAGCTTTTCCAGCCTGCAGCAAAAGACCACTTGCTCTGGCACAGCTCACACAGCTGTTCTCAGCTCAGTTGGATGGCTTTGGGTGCCAGGGGCAGGAGGATAGCAGCTTGTGTGAGGGCCCCAGAGTGTGCTGGCCACAAAGCACGGCATTCCAGCCCAGGGCTACAGGATCTCAGCCGATGCACAGCCCATCCTTTCCCAGATGTGTTTCTGCATGGTGCTTGACACTTTCTAGCAGAGATCTCTCTTCCCTGTCATTAGAGAAAGCAGTCAACAACAGCTCCAAAAGGTGACCTGAATTATTTGCTGCGTTGTCAGGACAATATCTCCAGCATTGCGTATGTACTTTTCATCCAAAATGATAAGGAAATGCACCGTGGTTGCATTAATTATGTTGGTGCCATGTGGATTTCTGCAAGCACACACTCTGCTCTCCATAGGCCCCTGCCTGGATTCATCCAGGGCTCACTGAGCCTCACGCATCAGCCTTTGCTAATGGGCAGGAGTGAAACTCTGTGCTGATTCTGAAAGAGAAACGTGATCCAGCCTTGCTTGGCCCTTGTTACTTTGACTCTTGGGTGTTTCATGAACACCACATGTTAATTTCTGCACCCTCTGCAGAAGATGAAGTGGTTCTTTTATTTCACTTCATGCACAAAATAAGGCAGTTCTGCTCCATGCCCAGAAAATAAGTCCATACATTTTGATTTCCCCCTAGGTGCCCAGTCTGACACAAGTACTGCCTGGTCACTTAGCACCTTGTAATACTTCATTTGCTTAGAGCAGTACTCCAGTTTTGGTTGTGGGTGCAAATGCTCATTATTCATGTAATAAACCCCAAGATCCTTAATTCTGGGCTCTGAGGAGGTAAGAACCAGCATGCAACACATGATGAAAGCACTGGCTGTGCTGTGCTGCAGGCAGCAGAGCTACAGGGACCTCAGCATGGCTCCCAGCTCTTGCAAAAATATGCACACAAAAGGGTTAAGCTGCTGCTAAATGAGGCTGCCTTATTTCTGGCATTTGCTAGATGTGGCAGGCTTTGTCATGGCACTCTTTGTTCAGCTTCTGATGCAAGAGAAGGGGAGCTCCACAGGCAGACACCCACGCTTGCCATGACCTGGTTGCTCACGTGGGAAATGCCATACTTTGGGCATTCAGAACCTGTCTGGATCTGGCAATTTTTGTGAATTTCTGACGTCTAACCTGACCTGTGAGAGCTCCTCCACCAAACACCAGTTTGCTCCTTTTCAATGGGGACAAACAGCCCATTTTCCCACTTTCTCTCATGCTGGGATATGGGATAACAGTGGCACACTTGCAGGCACCCATCACGGGAAACACCAGCTCAGGTGCTTGGTGCCTGCCAGCACGGCCAGGGCTCAGTGGTGTGATGGCACAGGGAGTGTGATGCCTGGGCATCCAGCCGCCCCTCACCCATGTCCTGTGTCCTGCTCTTCCCAGATTGCAGCGTGGAGGAGTCCTCCCTGGCACCGGTGAAGAGCAAGTACGAGACCATGGATTTTGACAGCTTGCTACAGGAGGCCCAGCTAAGCCTGCATCGGTAACAGCCTTAACCTTGGAGGAATACCTCAATACCTCAGTCAAGGCACTTCCAATATGTTTACGTTTTCAAAGAAATTATTCAGTCTATGACAAGCGAGAGAGAGCGAGAGAGCGAGAGCACGCACGCGCGAGAGAGAGACTGCTGTCCCTTTCAATTGATGTTTACATTGAACAAAGCTGCTTCTGTCTGTGAGTCCCCATGGTGTTGATGTCTCACTGCCACACATTAGTCGCCCTGCTTCTGACTGGTTGTTTTAGGGTGAGCCTAGGAGCCCCCGGCCCCTCTCCCCTGGTCCCCACCCCGTGCTCCCGCCGTGGAGTTGCAGCTGTGTTCACCATAACATTTTTTGTCCGTAGTGTGTGATGATGAAATTGTTAATTGTGAATAGAATCAGGATTATAAACTAATTTTTAATAGAAGAAGAAAAAAGAAGTATATACTTAAAGATGTATTTATGGCTCAGATGTACTGTAATTCAGATTTATTGTACCGCTTCCTTGATTTTTAACTATGCACTGTAATGAGGCACTTGCCACTGAGCAAATAGGGGTCAGAGCAAAGCCCCAGAGCCAGCGTTTGCCCTATGCCACGAGGCTGCCCGCCTCCCCGCCGGGTCACCACTTTGCCGTCAAAGCCATTCTCCTCGTTGGGGCCGAGCCCCGGCCCCCAGCTGCCGAGAGGGGCCACGGTGTGGGCATGAAGGGAAGGGTGGTGAAGGAGTGGCACAACCACCTCCGGGCATCCCAGATCCAGCCTGCCGTGTGCAGGGGCATGGCAGCTCCACGTCTTTGCCCGCCCGACACGCTGCCCATTTTCCAGCCGATGCCCAATAAGCCATACACCCACCCAGCACCCGTTGGTGAGCCAGATCTGTGCCCACCACCGGCGCACTCCGTGCTGCTGCCTCCGTGCCCAGCAGCATGAAGGAAGCGTGGCAGCTTTGTTGAGTCTGTGGCTCCTGGCTGGCCTGCCACTGCGTGCACCAACCCCTGCCTTTTGCTAGGGTCCCGGGCCGCCTGGCAGTACTGGATATAAGGCATGCTCAAGCAGCGTCCCCATGAAACTTGCTTGCAAACTTGTCCCCCACCTCTGGGAGAGGTGGGAGTGGGAGAGACCCCAGCCTTGGTTGGAGGGATCCCAACCAAGAGCAGGCCAGGGGGAGAGGAAATCTCCCTGGCTCCTCAAGCCATCTCCATCATCCTCATTTGCTTTCTAGACACAGAGACCACTAGGGATTTAGCCATCCTTTGTAGATAGAATATATAGCCTTAACTCTGCCAATAGATAGATTAGAGTCTTCTGGGGTCTCCCTGGTACGCGACTTAGGGTTTTTATTCTCATTTCCTCAGTGTGGATGCCATTTCATCTTGCAGGCAGTAGTACCAAAGCCCCCAAAACTGCAGGAGATTCAATTCCAGGAGCACTGCCTTGCCGACACAGCCTGCGGCTCCAACCCAGGCCTGTCCCTGACAGAAGGGCTGCCAGCAGCCATGCCAGCAGCAGTGTCCACTTGTTTCTTGCTGCTTTCATGGAACTTGTGGTTCCGACAGCACCAGTAGGGCAGCGACACAGCTCTGCTGGTTCCCACACCTGCCACCAGAGCTGGCCGTGTCCTTGTGCCACTTGGCTCTCAGCCCAGAGCAAGGGCAGAAGTCTCTCCTGCCACAGTCTGTACCCATCCTATCCCCAACCCAGCATACATGAGTAACCCTGGCCGAGACTGAGCATCTGCTATTGGCAATTGCCTCATTGTAGCTTTGCCTTTTTCTGTCCTAGTATTTCCTCACAACAATGATGTTTACATGTGATTGCTATAGAGCTTATGTAGAATGTACATAGCGACACATTTAGGGTGGGTAGTACTGTCCTGTGCTGTGCTGATGTTTTTCAGAAAACGATCAATCCAAAAAAAAGAAAAAAAAAAAAAAAAGGCCAAGTGGAATTCTTCCATCTCCTCCTTGATCAGCCATGGGAGCGAGCCCTGGGCTGCTCCCAGCTGGAGGATGCATCAAGCCTGGCAGAGGGGAAGGGTAAGAGCGTGGTGGGGCTGCTGAGTCCCCAAGGACCCCCTGGGGCAGCCTCCAGGTGCATTGCCAGCCTCGGTTTCTGTGAGCTCCCATCCAAAACTTGATGTTGCTTTCCTGCGGCTTCCTGTGCCATCGCAGCACTTCTGCACAGAGGCACGGCGCTCCCTACAAATGGGAACTTTGTAACGCACAGAGCCAATCAGTACTGCAGTCGTAGGATAGGAAGAGATGCAATAAGTGGTCTTTGTGTTGCCTGAAGCCTATAAGTGGATTTTCTGTTGACGTTTGGGGGTTTTCCTTTCTTTTTCTCCCCTCCCTTGAATTCTGATGGCTCATTGTCCCTCTCCCCTTGAGAAACGTCTCCTGCACTGATGCAATACGCACACAGGTGCTCAGGCACCCTCCTCGCCAGCCCCCATACCTCCCCCCAGTTTAGGATTTGGTGAGCGCAGAGCGTTTCAGCCTGAGAAGCACAGGCGTGCTGCCTGCCGGCTGGGTTTAGAATCTCACACGCAGGGGTAGTGGTGAAAAATAAGTTTCCACTGGAGTTTTATTTTTTTAATGGAAAGGTTTTGTTTGCTCACAGCGCCCAGGGGTGAGGAGGGGCCAAGGAGAGCTCACTCCATTCAGGGACTGAGGCTGCTCTGGGTGCAGGGAAGGGCCCTTGCGCCCCTCACTGCTGGGGCACAGCCCAGAGAAACTGGGAGCAAAGGGTATCTTAAGGTAGGCAATAAGTAAGAAGGAGATTTATTTTTCTAAGAAGTATATAGCTCTAGAATGACCCCTGATAGCTGCCTGTGAGTACTGTGGGGAGATACTAAACGTGAAGAGTTTGATGATGAAATGCCCTTTTGCTTTTTTTGCACAGATTTGCCCCATAAAATCTTGCAGTTCAGGGTGGGATACCAGGTTTTCTGGTTGGAATACAGCAGGCTCCTGGGGCTCCATAGGAGAGGAGCAGATGTTTCTGAGTCTGGGCTGAATGCAGAGGACAATCCCGGGTCTTAGGTTTGATGCTGCCCCAAAGATGAGGTTCATCCTAACTCCTTGTCAGCACAGCTCGCTGGGCTGCATGCCTTCCCTACAGGAGCAGCAGCTCAGCCGCTGCGTTGCTGAGTGTCTGACTTCAGCACTGGTCCATGCAGAGCTGCATTACAGACCAGTGTTTGAATTGTTTTGAATTGTATTCTTTTTGGCATTGTGCTGAATGACGAACTCCATCGTTGTTCGTAGCTGAGCCCTGAAGCCCTTTCTGTTCTATCTCCATCCATCCCGACAATCTCAAGCAATATGAACCAAACTCAGCCTTCAGGCTCCATTCCTCATCCCCGGAGCCGTGGCCGCCAACACCGCATGGCCGGGGGCCGAATGCATGTGAGAGAGAGGAAGGTGAAAGCGATGCATTTCTCAAGAAAGGTGTAAGAATTTCGCCTAAAAAGGGGCACATCTGCTTTGTTATTTATAATAAAAGCTAATTTTTTTTTTTAATTAACTAAAAGGACACTGCTAATAATTATTAGGGGCCAGTTCTGCCCCCTTCCTCGTGCTGAGTAAGTACTGCTTAACTCTGTGATTTTCTGCTTGCAGAGTAAGTCAGAGTGGCAGAGTTGATCCCTCTGTGATTAAGAATCAAGTTTTTAGTCTGATTTTTTTTAATTGGTAGCGGTTTTTTATATTTCACTTTTTTGTTCCCCCCCCCCCCCCCAGTTCCGTTCCGTTGTGTCCTTATTTATGTAATATACTTTAACCTTAAAAGACGGCATGGATTCCTATGCCTTTCCTTTATTATTATTGTTATTATTTTTAAACAGAGATTTATTTCTAGTGTGATTTAACTGTCTACCTTCTAAAACGAGAGAACGTTTTCTTGTATTTTTACATTGTCAGATTCTATAGTTTCATAGATAATTTAACCAAATCGCTCGATGTATTATCTATATCTATCCAGTGGGTATAAAAGTTCTATTTTAAATTGTGTAAATACTTCAGAACTGGCTTCTTTTTCCAGACTCCCCTGCCGTGGAGTTACTTGTTTACATCACAAAGACTGTAGAATCTCTACGCTCATGTACTGTAAATAGTGAAGTGATCTGCCTATAAATAAACGATAACATATATACTACAAACTGGAAAACAAACCAATAACGAGCAATGAGTCTGTGCTGCTGGTATGTCAGGGTACCAAGCAGGCGTTCCATGCAGCAGGACGTGGCACTGGTGTGCATTGGTCTGGCTGTGGGGACATGGGGACGTGGGGTTGTGTACAAACTCCAACAGTTACACTCGTCCATTTGAGAAAAAAACAACAGAAACAAAAAAAAAGTACAACAAAACCAGCACAATGGTTTGCTACTTTGGCATAGCTTTCTGGAAAATCGACTTCTTCTCACACATCCGGGAATGTATTTGTAGCTTCAATAGAGTGCCTGCTCTGTCAGTCAGACAAAACCAGACAGCAGGCACAGCTGTGGGAGGGAGAGGGGCCAGTGACTGGCTGTTGTGCACCAGGACAGCCTCTGATGCTGACCTTGGCTGGCCGACGTCTGCCCAACGAGAGCAGCATCTTCAGCATTTTCTGAACACCTGACCTTGAGCAGGGCTGGCTGTGCTCTGAGCTCCCAGCCCTGCAGGGGAACTCAGCACTGGCACTGTGAAGTCCTGGCCAGGGCTTTGGAGCCTGCATTTGCCCACTTAGCATTTCTCCATCCTGGCTTGCTGGCCAGATCTGACAGGTGTCTTTAGAGGGAGGACTGGGGAAGGGTCTGTTTTTTTTGCCTCCTGTCAGCTCAGGGACCTCTGCCTTACTCTCCCAGTGTCACTGATCTCTGCCAGCAGCTGCTGCCTGTCTCGCCTGCATGCTACCCCCCATCTTGCTGTTCTTTGCCCTGCCAAACTTTGCTCTCTCTGTACACCAGCTGTGGATGCTGTCTGTACTCACTATGAGCTTTTAGGGGCCGGTGGAGAGCTTGCTCTAGATGCTGCCCCTTTTGGGTTCCACAATCTGTTCCTTCTTTCTCTCCCCCTCAGTCCTTGACTGGATACATTTTAGTTTTCCATACACCATCTCTACCTCCAAGTACCTCTTCAAACTCAACACTTGGAACCCTCACACTTCTCAGCAGCCTCCTGCAGGTAAGAAGATACCATTTCCCAACCAATCCCTCTCCTCAAATGCCCACCTTGTTGCTGGGTGGGAGTGAGGGTGTCCAGCTGCTGTGCCTCAGGCTCTTGTTGCCTGCATGGCACGGTGGGCTACACCCAGTGTTGGCAGAGCAGACCCTTGAGGAGCCATGCAGCAGGAGCACATCTGCCCTGGGTGAGCCACAACAGCTCAGCAGCAGCTGCAGTGGGTGAGGTGCAGGCATAGCGCTCTTGCAAATGTGCTGGGGCTCTCCTTGCCTGAGCATCTCTGCTTCCCTTTCAGTTTGACATCCACAAGGACCCCACATGTGCAGAGCACTGAAGAAATGGCAGCAGGATGGTGAATGGAGCCGTGTGAGGAGTGCCTTCCATCAGCCTGTGGGGCAGCAAAAGGATCTCCCCGCTGCCTTCACAACAGCGATCATTTTAGAGGGAAACCATCTCCACTGCAGCAGTGCACGTGTCCTGGATGTAATCCTGCCAAAGAAGGAGCACGAGGTGCCCCGGGCTCACAGCAGTACCCTGGAGCACAAAGGATTTACTGCCAGTGCAGAATGTACTGGAGAAGGGCACAGAGAGGAACTAGATTTACCTATACCCTGCCACATTCCGACCGTGATCTGTGTCTGCTCATGTTGATTTGTATCACAAGGAGTCTTCATTTCAGTGAGCTTGCAAAATACCAGCATCTGCCTGGAGAGAGGCAGTGCAAGGATTCAGCTCACTACTGCTGAGTGGGCGAACTCCCAGGTGAAAGCCTGTGTTCTCATCACCAACATCTCCATCCCTCACTGCGAGCCCCTCATTTCAGGTCCAGGCAGGAACTCAGCTGTCCAAGGAGAACAGAGAACCCATACTTCCTACAGGCTGATGAGAGAAGGCACAGTGGCACCAAAGTGCCTGGACCAGAAGTATTCCTCCCATGGCCAGCCTGGCTCCAGTTGGTACACGAGGCTGTTCTGAGGGACACGCAAGACATGGGGACGGGCTGTCACTGCCATGCCAAGGGGAACAGAGGCCAAAGGGCAGAACTGAAAAGCCCATTTGGCTGAAGCAGCACACTGTTGTGCCATATGGGTCACCATGCAGACAGCCCAGGAGATAACAGCAAATTATTTACAGTGGTCATTACCTGCAGCTTCCAGTACCTTCTGGCTATCTAAACTCCTGAAGGAAATTAGGGAGATTAATTCTTTCTTCAGTGAAAAGATTAATAACTCTAATTGAGGGTAAGAAAACCAGATTTTGGGACAGTGCTGAAAAAATAAACTATAGACCCTATAGAGGAGCAAAAAGTAATGATAAAGGACCCTGAGCTTTTGGGAATGACAAGAGTACAGGAGTGGTCCAAGGCCACAAGAAAGCCTGGGGAGCATACAGTGGGCAGCAAGCTGATAAGGAGCTGATATGGAGGGAAGAATTGCACCCATTCGCACCAGCTGCAGTGCATGAAACTGGGAGGTGAATATCGTCAGGAAGAGGTTTGTATGATAAATTCCTGTAAAATAAACAACAACTGCTCCTCTGGGCATTTAACCGAGCACAGCACTATTGCCCGGACACTCTCTCAGGAGTCTTGCTTAAAGCAATATATCTTTAACAAGCCGTCGGGCATCCAGGAACAAGTAAGAGCAGCCCAGTAACACCAGCCCCTGCAGACAGGTTGCAGCAAGGGCTGTGCCACCAGGGGCTGCAGAGACAGTTTATTGCTACTGACCGTGCCCAACAGCTTCTCGTAAGACAGGAAGGGGAAAGCCTTGACTTTTTCAGCCAGCTGTGGGCCACACGGAGAAACAATACTAGGAAAGAGAAAGGGAAAGCATGTGACAGAAGGGTAATTTCTGCACACATGTAAATCAGACCAATTAAAAGCAGCTAGAACCAGCTTCTAACATTATTTTCAGCTTTAAAATAGAGTTGATTGGAAAGTTCCTTTTTCTCCAAACCCTAATTTTTT
>JAPSGF010000226.1:0-17585 GCA_035772895.1 Perdix hodgsoniae | reverse complement strand
TTTTTTTTTTTGAGAGAGAGAGAGAGAGAAGATTGTAGCTAAACACCAAGATATTGTGGGCCATTAGGTTTTTTAAGCAGGAAGTCAATCTAACTTCAATTTTGATGCTCCATTCCCTAAGATCCTTCTTCCTCTTACCTATCTCCTCTTTAGAAGCCGGTGACTGGCTGTTGTGCATGGAGGCAACTTCTGATGCTGACCTTGGCTAGCTGGCACCTGCCCAATGAGGGCAGCATCTTTAGCATTTTCCAAATGACTGACCGTGAGCAGCATCCCTCTCACAGGATCTGTCAGCTCTGTGTCGGAGCCCTGAGAATGGTTGTGTGGCAGCAAATACATGGTTTGAAAATGTCTTTGCTGCTGCCCTATTGTATGAGCTACGTTTGCTGAAGTGGCTTCAGAAGTGCCAAAGGGAAAGGTGCATGAATGCAGGAGCCAGGTTCTCATGTCCAGAGTGGAGGAGTGCAGCAGTGTGTTAGTGGGAAGGCAGAGGCTGTTGGTGAGAGGAGCAGAGAACAACCCCTTCAGTGAGATGAAGGCAGAGAGGGAACAAATACTGCAGGAACAGTAGGCTCTGGCACCCCAGGTGCACTGAGTTGGATGACCATTTGTGGTAATGATCACATTCCAGCCAACCTCAATCTTGTGCAGGATTTGCTGCTCCATGTGGATATATATAAGACCATAGGACCCCATAAGATTCATCCCAGGGTATTCAGAGAGCTGGCCAGTGTCATCGTGAGACCTCTGTCAATGATTTTTCAATGGTCTTTGGAATCTGGAGAAGTCCCAGGTGACGGGAAACTGTCAAACTTTCCAGTATTCAAGAAGGCCTAGAAAGAAGATGCTGGTAGTTACAGACCTGTCAGTCTCACTTCAGTGCCTGGTAAAATAATGGACAAAATTATGCTGGGAGTTACTGAAAAACACCTGCAGGACAATGTGGTCATTGGTCGCAGCCAACACATGTTCATAAGGGAAAGGTCCTGTTTTACTAACTTAATTCCTATTATGACAAGGCCACCACCTAGCTGAGGAAAGGAAGTTAGCTGATGTTATCCTTCTGGATTTCAGTAAACATTCTGACACTGTTTCTCACAGTATCCTTCTGGATCAGTTGTCCAGCATACAGCTAGACAAAAACATCAGGGTCCCTTCCAACTCAGGATCTTCTACATATGATATCTATACAACTCCATTCTTTATACGTCCTGTTCTTCTCCCCGTTCTTCTATCTGTTCCAGGGCCTTTCAGCACACCTGTAGAAACAGAGGAACAGCTCAGCCCCAGGCATTGCCACCTGTTAGCAACAGACCACCAGAGCTGGGTATGGCTTGAAGGCCTGCACAGAAATGCAGAGAGAACAGAGGGAAGCAGCTCTTAAATCAGCACAAATAAGGCGCCTCCATCCTCTCTCCCCTGCTCCTGCAATGATAGAGCATTTTCTCCTCCCAGGTAACAGTAATAAAACAAGAGGGGGTGGTCTTAAGTTTCACTAGGGAAGGTTCAGGTTGGATATTAGGAAAAATTTCAGAAAGAGTGGCGATGCACTGGCACAGGGTGCCCAGGGAGGGGACAGCCACCGTCCCTGGAGGTGCTCAAAAACTGCAGAGACCTGGCACTGAGGGATGTGGGATGTGTCAGTGGGAATGGTGGCAATGCGTTGGGGTTGTACCTGACGGTCTTAGAGGTCTTTTCCAACCTTAATGATTCTGTGCTTGCCTCCCTTCTGTTTCCAGGAGGAACAAAGGTCTGACTCAAATGCTGAGGGAAGGTGAGAATCTGGGCAGTGCTGGAGCAGGGAGAAAGTGGACACGGGGCCATGCTTTGAGCATGGAGGACCCCCAGATGTCACCTCAAGAAATCTCTACGAGAGGACCGACAGAAAGAAAAGTGAAATCAGGTACAGATGGAAGCCGAGGGCCCCGCATCTCAGCTGCTGCTCTTCCCGTTTAACGAGGGCCGCCTATTTGCTGCTCTGGGGATCCTCCTAGGGGGCCGGGCAGCCCGGCAGCGCAGGAAGGAGAGCTGTGAGCCCGAAGAGGCGCAGCGCCCTTGCGGGAAGTGACAGCAGTTCGCAGTCCCCGCCCAGCCATTTCACCCCCGCAGCTCCTCTCCTCTCTGCCCGCCCTTCGCCCTGTTGCTGCGTGCGTTTTGCAGGCGCCATGGCAGAGCCGCGGGTGCTGAAGGAGTTACAGGAGGAGCTGATCTGCTCCGTCTGCCTGGACGTTTACAAGAACCCCGTGTCCCTCAGCTGTGGCCACAGCTTCTGCGAGGAGTGCATCCAGGGGGTGCTTCGCAGTCAGCGCTGCCCGCAGGGTCTCTTCAGCTGCCCGCTGTGCAGCGCCCAGGAAGCCCTTCCGGCGAAGCTGCAGCCCAACATCCAGCTCCGCAGCGTAGTGCAGAAGTTTTTGGACACCAGCGAGCAAAATGCCACTCCTGAAGAGGAACTAAAACGTGAAGTGGAATGCGAAGAGAAGGGAGAAAGTTCAGACTTGCGTGATGAGGAGATCCAGTGCGATTTCTGTCTTGAGAAGCCTCAGCCAGCAGTGAAGACGTGCGTGAACTGCGAGGCTTCCCTGTGCCAGGCCCACCTGGGCAAGCACAGCACAAAGGCTTTCCTGACAAGCCACGTCCTGGTGGAACCCTGTGATGCTCGTGTTTTGGCGGAAAGGAGATGTGCCCAGCATGGCAAGCTGCTGGAGTGCTACTGTGTGACGGACTCGGTCTGTGTCTGCATGCTGTGCTGTGCCACCAGCTCCCACAGGAACCATGAAATCATCAGTGTGGAAGAGGCTTTTGGCCAAGCACAGGTAAGGGGCTGCCAGGACAACAGCCCAGACTGAGGCTGCTCATGGGAAAACCTGGGGATTTGGGATACAGAGAGCTGCCTGCAGAGTGAGGCCAGAACAACAACTGGGATTCAGGTTGCAGGCTCCCATCTTGGGATACCGGGCTTTGGGTGTGGGCTTTGCCCCAGGCTGCCTCTGGGCTTTCTCCTTGGGCTGTAAAACGATCTCATGAGCAGTCAGTGGGACCGAGCCTTTGTGGCTTTGCTTGTAGTCCTCACTGCATCTTCAGACAGGAGTATCAGCCTCAGTTGAGTTTGTGCAATGAAAATCAATGGCAGTGTAACAGAAAGGAAGCTGCCGCCAATAAAAAGTAGCTTTCTGTGTGGCTGTTGTGTATGAACAGTTTTTGTTTTGAAAGTATCTTCCCCACACTCATGATCGTGAGTTCTGTTCAGGGGCAAAATCGTCCAGTAAAGCTTTTATGTGCTGATTTGTTGTGAGAGCAGGCAGTGAACAAACTTCTGGGTCTGACCCCAGCCATCTCCATAACGTTGCCCATCTTGTGCCCTTATGTCTGTATCTCATACCTCGCTCTTGTTGTTTTCTCAGAATGATTTTCCTAAAACTGTGAAAACACTGAAAAAACATGAAGCTGCAGTGAATAAAAGCTTGGAAAATCTGCTGTCACAACAGGAGAAGATAAAGGTTTGTTCCACAGTCCCATAGCGCTTAGAGAATGGTTTATGCTGATAGCTGATTAGGATTGTGTTGTTTTGGTTTTTTTTCCCCCTTCCTTGACCCTGGATTCTAAAGCTTTTTAGTTCCTGCTTAGTTTCTCAGTTACTTTCTGGGTTTCCCCTTTGGAGGCTGATGAGCAGTTTTCTTGTAAGACTGAGAAGTACATTTTCAGATTACAAAGGATAGGTGAACTTTAACGCTGCTGTTGAGGCTGTGCTTCCTCTTAGGTGGGTGGTGATTTCTTTTTCCAGCTTTCTTTAATTTGCATGCTCTAAAATCTTTAGGGGAAAGATATAAACCATCTTACAGTGATTTTAATCCTCTTTACAACAAGAAATCCTATTAGCCTAGCCTGTGCATCTAAGAAGTTGGTAGATGTGAGGTTAAAAGACCGTCCCAAAGTTCTTTGAATTTACTGGCATGCAAATGCTAAAAACCCTTGATAGGAAGTTTAAGGCAGGTCTCCAGATTGTACTTCATTCTGCTTAGGCACAATTGGTACTTGGCTTCTTCCACCAGTAGAAATGATGGGGCTGGATGTACTAGAAGTCCTGGCACCAGGCAAGGGAAGTACTCCCTTCTTGTCTGAAGGCAAACCTGTACTGTTGGCAGTGTCCTGTTTGGGGCAGCAAGCTTTTTGCTAACAGTGAAGGAAAGCTGGTGGAGGCAGTAAGCAGTTAAAGCATTCTTCCTCACCCTTCTTTAAAAGAACAAAAGAGAACATATCCGTGGAAAACTACTAGTGCAGAAAAAGGAAGGAAGCATAGCAGAAACCTTAAGCAAGCTTAGTGCAAGAACTGCTACTTATTCAGTGGCAGTCTCATTCTGGTGCTCCTGAAAGTACTGAATTCCCCAGTATTGGAAACTCAAGCAAAGAGGAGCTGGAGTATATCCAAAAGGAATGAGACTATTCCCCAGTTACTGCTGCCAGGTGTTCTCTGGTCAGCTGCCAGATGCAGGAGTAGGGCACCTATGTCAATTGGCCCATCTGCTGTCAGTGCGGCATCTTGCTGTGTTGCTATGTGGAAGAAGTAGATGATACTTCTCTAAGTGCAGAAAAGACCAGGCTCCTTTCCTTTCTAAGCGAGAGAGAGTGTGGAAAGTGTAACATTCCATCCCTAACAGCTTTGCAAATGTTTTCTCAAAAGGCATTGGAAAGATTGCATAGGAATCATCTGGAGAACTCTTTCAATGCAATTTGTGAGCAGCTGGATAGAAGCAAAACAGAGGTCCTGGAAGCCATCAGTGACATTGAGAAGCAACAGCTTTCTCAGATTGAGCTGTGGATAAAAGAACACAAAGAGATGAAGGATGCTGCCAGCTGCAGTGTGCAGAAGCTGGAGGCTTTGAGGGATCAGAAGGATCCAGTACTCTTTCTTAAGGTACCTAACAGCCCTTCCCAGAGATATTGCCGCACTTGTGTTGGCCTTTGTACTGTGCTAATCCTGCTTTCAAAATGCCTTTTTTTTACAGGGTTTGTCAGAAATACGAGCCAGGTAAGCTCTTCACTAGTGGTCTGCTGTTGCATTTCACTGAGCTGCTGATGGCTGTCATTCCCTCAGTCCCAGGCTGTCTGCCCACCTGGCACACATGGCAGGCCCAGCTTCCCAGGCTTATGCTGGGCTCATGACAGCTGCCTGTTTCAGCACATTGACCCCATGCTTGGCACCTTTCTCCTTCAGAGACCTGAAGAAGCCCCAGAATTTTCACTGATGTAGTGTGTGAATCTCCACATACAACATGACTGACTTTTCTGAATCATCAGCACCCATTCCTGAGACAACCTTGGGACAGTTTGTGAATATTGAGATGCCTGTGTGGGGATGCAAAGAATAGATGAGCTTAGATAGTCAGAGTTGTCCCCAGCGCTGCATTGCTCTCTGCTTGGCTCAGTTGTTCACTCAGCATTGGGATTGGTAACATCTTCCCATGACTCACTGCTGTTCTGATGCCTTTCATTATGTTCTAGGAAGAGGGAACGAGTTCCTAATAAAGATGGTATAGAACTGGCAGAGCTGCTCACTGTTGTGGATGGATCAATGAAAAAGGCTTTTCAAGAGCATTTCCAGCCTTATGTCCACTTAATTTTGGATGTGAAGCCCTTGGTGAAATCATCGCCTAGTAAGTGACTATTTCACTAAGTCAGAGGTAGGACAGAGAATCCAACAAAGCATATTTAAGAAAGGGCTGTAAAAATACAGCACGTACACCAAGTTCCTCTAGAACTGATTACTGACACTATATTTAATTACTTTCACATATGTGTGCAAAAAAAGGAAAGCTTGCTCTGGGTGTCAGTGCTCTGGGACTTGGATGCGCCCCATTAGAATGAGCTGTGGGTGATGAGGTGCAGATGTCCCAGGAGTTTTCTGAGAGGACAAAGAGAAGAGCGTAGCAACATCTCTTATGTCCCTAGCATCAAAGTGGCACAGAAAAGATGAGCACTTCACAGCAGCAGGTGGAATTTCTTTACAAATATAAATAATTTGCTCTTTCTATCTAAATAACTGTACTCTTTCATGCTGTTTTAAAGGATTGGCATACTGATGTGCTGTGCACTGTAGCATGCTTGTCCAGCTGAATTAAAAAAAAAAAAAAAATCCGGTTCCCATGTTCTTGCCCTTTTGACCAGATTTTGTAATTACTTATCCCATTTGAGCCAACTCACAGCTACTGAAGGGATAACTTACAGAGTAGAAAAAGCTGCGATGTTGAAATATATTACCTGCAAGAGATAGTAGGAAGGAAAACGGCAGGATTAATTGTCTGTGGCAGCCAATGCTGAGGGCATTTTTGAGAGCTCTAGGAAATGTCTTCAAATGATAGTAAGCAAATAATATTTTGTAAAACTTTCACATACTTGTGCATGGGGATTGATCCAGAGAGTGTTTTAGAATGCATAATGAAGCTCTGCAGGATAATGATGAGGGAGTTGCAGCAGTTGGAAACAAAAAGCAAAAGTTGTGTTAAAATTGTGAAATAGAAATATTTCTTGAAATGTGATATTCACTCCCTTTACAACTATGCAGGAGTAGCTAAGAGAGATGCAGAAAGTGTATTTAATGAATACAGTTTTAATAACTTTGGGTTCAAGATTTCTTTCACCTTTGTTTCCAGCAATGGAGATGTATGCTGATATGCACAACCATCTGTGAACCATAACATGTTTTTTTGTTTGTTTTTATAGTTCATGAACATCTGACTTTCAAATCATGTCAAGCACATGGACTACATGTAGATGACAAGGAGCTCAGAGTAGTCAGGCTACCTTTTGCATTTCCTGTGCCACTCGCAATGCCATTCTGGGTGTACAGCACCAGCAGCTTCTCAAATGGCCAGCACTTCTGGGAGGTGATCACCCGTGACTCACTGTGCTGGAAAGTGGGTGTTTCTGATAACAGTTTTCAGTGCTACCTGGAAATGTCTCAGCATCGTCTCAGTGTGTTCCTAGATAAAAGACAGATTAAAGTCCAGTTACTTCATACAGCCATCAGAATGGTCAGGGTAGAGCTAGACTGTGAAAGAAAGACAGTGTCATTTTCTGATGTGTCTGTCAAGGATTATTCAGGCTCTTCTGAGAGCTGTGTGCCCATAGCTACATTAACCATCCCTGCAAGCTCTCCTGTCCATGCTGTCTTCAGCATTTCTCATGGCTCCCTTTCACTCCCATAGTGACGTGAGGGCAAAGCTGCCTTGCCTTTCATCTCCTTGGTTCTCTACATTTTGTGGCTGCAGCTGCACAGACTTGCAGCCTGCTTCTGAGCTATGATAAGGTTCTGGTCTTTTGCAGCAATGGGCTGAGGTGAGAGAAGGAGAAAATGGGCCATCAAATACATCTGCCATCAAATATATCTCCTCAGGTTTTTAGTATTTTTGTTTCAATATGGCACTTCTGCTGAACTGTACAGATTGCTATGTTGGATGGATATTATTAAAGTAATTTTGTTCACAAAACTTGGTGGTAATCTAGTCTATTACAAAGTATGTGGCACCACGTTCATGCTACAGCACTCACAAGCAGTAGTGCTAATCTCGGCTCTGGTGTACCAGCTTTTACCTCCCTGTCCTGCACAGCACTACCTTAGGTCTGTTCCCACCCTGGGGTGCCTTTCCCGGCAGGATGGCGGTGCTTGGAGCAGCTGAGAGCGCCACTAAGCAGAGAGCCTGCTGCAGCCAGGCTCGGGCACATCGCATGCAGGGCTTGGGCGGCAGGCTGCGGGCGGACTGCCGGTGCCACGCCTCAGACGGGGAAGCATTTTGCTTCACTTCAGAGAGCAGGGGGCAGGGCTGCCGTTGTGCCACGGACGGCCTTTCAGTTTCGTTTCTGGCAGACGGGTGGGTGTGTCTATCGGTTGTGCAGCCATGGCAAAAGCTAAGGAAGAATTTGGGGCGTCTTCTAGCTTAGAAGATGAACTCAGCTGTTCCATCTGCCTGTCGCTATACAGGAACCCCGTGTCGCTCTGCTGCGGTCACAGCTTCTGCAAGCAGTGTGTCCAGAAGGCGCTCAGTGCCCAGCAGCGGGACAAGGCCCCCTACTCCTGCCCGCTGTGTAGGGTCGAGCTGGGACCCATCCTGGAGCTGCAAAATAACTTCCATCTGTGTAGCATCGTGGAGACATATCTCGCCAACAAAGGGAAGCAGGACGAGGGCTTTGCGACGGACAAAGGAGAGGCAGTTCCCTGTGACTTCTGCCTTGACAAGCCCCAGCCGGCTGTGAAGACGTGCCTGATCTGCGATGCCTCCCTGTGCCAGGCCCACCTGGACAAGCACAGCGCCAGGGCCTCCCACAGGGACCACGTCCTGGTGGAGGTGGGCACGGGCGGCTCGATGGAGGAGAGGAGGTGCCAGGAGCACGGCAAGGTCCTGGAGTACTTCTGCCAGGACGAGAGGCTGTTCATCTGCGTGCTGTGCTCCATTGCAGGGTGCCACAAGGGCCACAAGATCCTCACCCTGAAGGAGGCCCATGACATGAACCTGGTAAGGGGCCCTCCTCTCTCTCCTCTCCCCAAGGACCTGCATGCTTCACTGCAGAGCGTGGGCATGGGGGCAGAGGGGCACGGGGGGGGGGGGTGGAATGAAATGAAAACCCTTGCTCTGGGGTGGGGGCAGGGGCTGAAGGCAGGCAGGGGCATCACAGGCATGCCAGCATCCTGGTCCTATGTGCTGAGCTGTGCTTGTCATTTCCTCCTCTGTGGTGGCTGAGGAGATTACCAAGCTCTTCCTCCAAAGTGTCATTTTTCCGTCTTGCAAAAGCCTTTTGGGGCAAGGAACCTCAGTCAGATTTGATTCTTCATCTTTACATTTTTCAAAACTTAAAACTTTCCAGCTATGACAAATATCTCACAGAAAAAAAAAAAAAAAACGAAAAAAAAACCCTAAGCTTTCTGGTATCATTTTTTACTCAAGAAGTTTAAGAAACTGACATGGTGCTGCTGTGGCCATTAGTGTGTGCAGGAGGTGTGAAAACACTTCTGGAAGCAGGTGAGGAGTAGCTAGCACCAGCCAGGCAGCAATCAGAGAATCATAGAATGGCCCGAGTTGAAAATGACCTCAAAGATCTTCTAGTTTCAATGCCTTGCCATGGGTCACCAACCACTAGACCAGGCTGCCTGGAGCCACATCCAGACTTGCTCTGAGCAGTGTCTAGAGCCTGCCTCATCCCTGAAGAGTGAGATCTAACATCACCCAGAAACCTGCTATCATATATTGTAATAGCACTCAGTGACTGTGGTACCAAAGTAAGCAGCTGGGTGAGTAAGTACTGATGTATTGCTAATGTCCTGAAAAGATGGTTACTCGTTACCTTGCCCACAGATGCTACAAACACTGACAGATGTGAAAACCAAGGGTTTGGATTACATTAGGCACAGCCTATTTTAGAGCTTTAGAAAGCAGGTACATATGCTGCTTCACCAGTGCTATAAACGACTGACCTGGTTTAATAATGCCCATGCTCCTTCCCTGTTGTGAAGTCCAATGCTCTTTTTTCTTCTGCTAGGATGACCTCTCTCACACTATGGATAGGCTGCTGAGATACACAAATGATTTATCTATTGCCCTTGAGGAGCTTCAGCGAAACAAGAATCAGATCGAGGTATGTGGCCAGGTCACAGCTAATTCAGAGCACCTTTCCTCCATGTTTTCTAATAAATAAATGAGGGCAATAATACTGTGGTGTCACATTCAGCAAGTTGTTCTGATAGATTCACCTGCAAAGGTACTCCAATAATTACTGAAAACATCAGGCACAGCCCCGTACACTTGGTGGTATTGAAACTGCTCCGTGACAGCAGTTTCAAGCCAGGGCTGCACAGAGTTGCTGAGGCTGTGACAGGGCAGAGCTGTGCCTGAATGGCAGCCGGTGACCACCACTGACTGCACTGCTGTGGGCTGCTTTCCTCGTTCTATCGGGAGCCCTTGGGAACATTCAAACCAATCCTTTGCAACTCTACTATATTTTAGCATGTGGTTATTTGAGTTTTAGGATCTAGTTCGGCTCTTTTGCAAGAATTAATTAATTAGGAATGGTGCTCACTATGAAATATACTGGCTGTTATTATTATTACAACTGCAGAGTAAATATGGGGAAGCAAGGAACACAGAATCTTTTAGCTAGAACAATTGCCAAATCAGGAGGAAAATTCAGGTACCATCTAGATGTCCGACTTCTTCAACTATCAGCACAAGTAGAAAAAAAAAGATGAGTAGAAAGAGATGCAGTCCAAAGTATGGAAAACACTGATTTAAGAAGCTCCCATCAAGCTTTTTCATAGCCTTCCAGCATAGCTTCTCAGAAGGAACCAGCTGGGAAACTCTACCATTTATTGTGGTTGCAGGGCTGGCAGAGTTTAGTCATTTGCACACCACAGTCTGTGCATAGCACTATATATTTTTAAAGCTTTTTATCCTTTAAATAAAATAAATAAATGCGTGGTTGTCACACTGCTAGCTGAATTTTATCCAATTTTGTTACTACAGCAGGGTAATTTTCAGAATTTTTTGTGTTTATCAGATAATCTAAGCAAACGCTTATCATCTGCTTCCTTCTAAAGACAGCTGAAAGGACAGATACAAATCTAGTAGAGACCCCTAGTTGAGTGCTTGAGCCAGTGCACCATTTTCTTATCTCTTCATTTAGACCAATACAAAAACAGTAACTTCTCTGCTGCAAAAGATATTTGGAGAGATAAAGACACAGATAAAAAAGAAAGAGGAGAAGATCCTCAGTGATATTCAATCCAGTGAGAAATCACAACTAGCAGAATGTGCCAAATGGAAGAAAGAGATGGAAGAAAAGAGAGATGAACTTGTACAGCATCTTCAGTCCTTGCAGAAGATAAAAGAACAACCAAACACTTTCCATCTCTTCAAAGTAAGCGGCTGTTCTTTGTTCACATGCCCGCTTCTCAGCCTGCTGCCCTTTCTGGAAATTACACTAATGATTTCTTCTTCTTTTTTTTCAATCTTAATCATAGGAATTTAGGCTGGTGCTGGACAGGTACGTTCCATCTGAAAACACTTGTTTTCTTCTTTGAAAAAAATACGATGTGGGTAACTGAGATCAAAACCGCTGCATGTGCCCCTCTGTCCTGGAACCTCCTCTGCAAAGCTGATCCCTATTCCATCTGTGCTAGAGGGCACCTCGTCCACACAACTAACAGTTCTGGGGACAGAGCTGCTGACCGTTCCAGTGGCCCATTTAGCTTCATTTTCTTTAGCTAAATGGCTATTGGATTCTGGTGAAAACGACTGGCTTTTATTATGACAAAAATGGTTTTGTTAGAGATGGAGACTGTAAGGGTTTCAGGTTACATACAGCAATGCTCTCCCAGCTGTGTATCTGTGACATTCCCACACTTAGTTGCAGTGAGCAGCCCTTGGCTGCAGAGATGACAGGCTCAGTTTGGGTTCTGTTTGTGGACAAGTGTAATGACTTGACAGAGCACTTGCCTTTTCCTGCAAGTGATACATTTAATTTATAACTTACCACTTCCTAACTGACATCTGAGTGTCTGTTGTAATTCAGCGGTGCAAAACCACACTGCCAGTACATTAAGTTACGTATCCACCAGGGATCCTGTTGCTGCAGAAAATTCCTCAGTCTCATGAAGGGCTAGCTCTAACATCTAGCTGGATTTTAAGAGCTCATCTCTGTACCTTGCAGAAATTAAAGCTGAGATTGGATGGTAAGGACAGCTTAGAATCACTGCATACCTGGGGACTGTGCTGGCAGCAATGCATTCCATTACTCACAGCTCTGCTGCAAATCAAAATGTAGCTTGTGGGATTGAAGCTGTTTTCCAGAAACCTGGAGACCATTTATAATGTCTGGCATTTTCTTTTTATCACAATGGTCATTGTGCTAGAACAGTGACAGCCTGCCTGCAATAGGTCAAAGCAACTTCTCACAAAAACGCTATGGCTCCGCCTTGCTCATTTCAGTATTTCAAAGGTCCTTTGTGGGTCTGGTAAGTAACAGGTAATGCCAAATAAATTGTTAATTTTAACAGCTGTGACTTGTTTAACCTTAACAAAGAGTTGTTTACACCATAATGCACTGTCCTCTTTGCAGAGCCCTTCTTAATAAAAGTTTGTTAAATCTTCAACACTAAATGGCTTTCTGTGGTGAAATGCCTGCTTGCATCCTAGCATTTCGAGTCGCAAGTTCAGAATCTGTCCAAAGATGGATGTGTCGGTGGTGGAGCTGAACGAGGCCGCGATCAGCAGCTTCCAGGCACTGATGGAAGACTTCTCATCCCACCTGGACACGTACCTGCAAGGTGTGCAAAGTAAGTGTCCTGCCCTGACCCAACAGCAGTGCGTGGCTGAGTGGTATAGAGCCTCCTGTCCTTGGTGCCCAGCGCTGGCTCCTTCCCACAAAGGTTCAGAGTGAGAAGTGAAGTGAAATTTGGGGGTTTGAGAGTGCAGTGTGGGCTGAGGGAGAGGGAGCAGGGAAGGGGCAGTAAGGCTGATTCTGGAGTTGAAAACAAGGGCTCCAAACCTGTGTAAAGCCAGCTTCCACTTCCTCTGCACTGGTTCCCTGCTTCCTCCTGCCTGCTAGGCACTAGTCAATCCTGATTTTGAGAAATATCTTCTTCGTTTGCCCACCCTCCTTCCCACTGAGTTTATCCCTGCCCATGGTCTCAAGCACACAGAGCCAAGTCACAGACTTGAATGCATTGCCAACTCTGTAAAATATTCTTCTCTTCTTTTCCTAGGACTACTCACTAACCAGGTTAAGTGGGACAGGTAAATCCTTTTCTTTATTTATGAAATAATTCTGCAGCAGAATTTAAGGCCTCTACATCTTCTGGCCCTGTGGTTTGGTCTCAGGAAGAGCCAAGCAGATCCTAGACATGGACATCCAACTTTTTGCCATGGCCCAGCTGCATTAAGTGAAGAGGAATTGTCTTGGGCCGTATTTAAAATACATAATATAGTTAAGAACTTTTTAAAATATATTTTTTTTATTAAAACATTAAACAAAAGATGGCAACGGAACCAGAAAACTAGTGGGTTGGACATATATGTGGAAATCATCATTAATCTCAAAATAGGGGGGTCAGATCTATTAACGTCACCTGTCTTATTTCCAAGATGTGATCTGTGTTTTATGAGGCACTAACATTCACTGCTGTCTCTTCACAGTGAGGATCCAGCTGCTGGTAGCAGTTCAAACAGTAAGTGTTCAAAAATACTCACTGTTTCTCAGGAGGCTGGCATCGGGCTGTGCATCTTGCAGAGAAAATATCTCACCTATAAGTGTCAGCAACATTTTGTTGTATGTTTCTGCTCTCCATGAGAGAGGTGAGACCAGCAGAAATGCAGCCTCTGGGCACAGTTCACAAAATCTGCAGAAATCTGTGGAAACTTGACAGAGAAATTATTTATCTTGAGCTTGAGGGAGAGGCAGGTTTTGTGTTGGTACTCAGTAAATGTCTGAGCCTGTCCCTGGGAAAGACCAAAGAAGAGTTCCCTCTGAGTGAGCCCAGTGCCTGAAAACATCCAGAGACAAATTCAGATGCTGCAGGAAGTATTAAATCTGTAAACAGTATTGCTTTTCATATATCAGTAATGCTGAAACAGTCTTCTGCTGGGTAGGAAGTGGTGTTTTTCCTATAAATTTTTTTCTGAGGAAAACTTATTTATAAATTACTTGAAAGATTTAATCGTTGCTTTTCTGCAACTAAAGTTCATTTTACAAAATAAGTTTTGTTCTGCTTCTTTGGTTTTTTAAATTCAAAGAGGAAGTGACACTTTCTTCACCGCTTTTTAAGTTTTGGTGGGGAAAAAATTTCCATGCTGACAAGCAGTTCTAATGGATGATATGATGATGATGATATCATCTAATATGATGATAAAATTTCACTTTGGAAGGGATGTAGAGGATTGAAAATAGTGCTGTCTTGTCCTAACTTCAGATCTGTTTGTTTTACCAGACAGATTTAGGAAGTCAAAACAAAAACATCACCATAAATTTCAATTACTGGAATAGATGGAGAGCACAAGAGGTAGGTGGCACAAGTAAGCTATTCAATAGAGTTTAAATTACACAGCTCAGCTTAACAATATGGCTCCTTTGGCTTTAACAGAGCCAGCCTTAGGTTATTACAGTGCTACAGTTATTATTACTGTGTGAATCTTTTCAATTTTGTGTATTTCTACAGTATAATACCAACTGAAAGGATGAAGATGCGAACAAAGTGAATGGTATACATATTCCTGGAAGAAAGGGAGATGCCAAAAAGCTCAGAACACAGAGAGAAAAAAGTTAAAGATTGTCCAAAATGTTCTTTAATTCCAGGTTGCTGTTAAGTGTCTTGGTCTTCCATATGAACCTCCTACTAAAAGCAATTCTATAGCAATGCAAATTTTGAAAAGTGTCAAATATTAACACGAACATAAGAAAATCTCCAACTACATCATCTTGTAGCACTGATGTTTCTTGTGTCCTATTAATTGAAGTGACTAGGTTGTCGTTTCATGGTAGCGTAACCAAATAAAGAGCTGTAGATATAAATGAGAAAGGCTGTTTGATTTCATACCATCAGTGGGGATTAATTGCTGGGAGTGCTGCTTATGGATGGCTGCAGTAGAAAGCTGTTCAGGACCATGGCACATATCTGGATAACCACACACAACATAAGTGATTGTTACTACAAAGATGTAATTATCTTTGTAGAGTAGCTTAGTCAGCCTCTGTAGTGGAAATGTTAAGTCATGGCCTGAAGCAGTGATTGAGCACCTGGTGGGAAGGCAGGGCCAATCCACTGGAGGTCAGGTGCATGCAGTGCATCTGAATGACCAGAAGGGGTGGAGCCAGGATCCACCTCTTCCCAGACCTCATTTAAGGTTTGGCAGTGGAGATGAGGGCATCTTGCTGGAGATCCCTACCTGAGGCCTTCTGAAGGTAGCTTTTTTCCTTTATTTCTGTGCCTGTGGCTGTTGAGTTTCAGCAATTCCTCACTTGTAGCAGCCTAGAATTTTGCTGCTTTGCTGTCATTGCCATGCTTTCTGTTGTGTTACTGCCTCCAAGACACATTAAACACTTGTGCAGACTTCTTAAAGAGCCATGCAAAATACCATGGTCACCTATCGCTATATGAAGAGACTGAAAAAGGCCTTATCCTAATGCAGAGCCTTCCCTGTTAGTGTCCTCTCCTTTTGACATGACAGAGAGGTGGCTGAAATCAGTGGTTTACCATGTGAGGACTGTGTGCTGATGGGGTGAGCAATGAAATTGCTGATCTCCACTCCCTTTCCCAGTGCAGGTGGAAGTGCATGTTACATTTCACGTGGCTGGTGTCTCTGCTTTCACGCTCCAATTTCCCGTTCTCTGGTCTGTGTGGCTGCTGGCCTCCATTTTGAGCATTTAAAAATTATATATGGTGTCCTCGGCACTCCTAGTAAAATGAAGAGAATTTGCCCGGTGAATTTGCACAAGATGAATCACTTAAATAAGAACACTTAAGATTAAAACAAAACCAACCAACCAAACAAAAAACTTTATGTATCTATTGAAACTCAGCATCACAAATGAGCTTTGGAAAGGTGATCAGCAAACACACTTGGTCTTCTCAGTAAGTTGCTGCTGTAGGAGCAGTGCTAATGTCTTTACAAAGAGCCTTCCCCTCCGTTATTTCCATGGCATTGTTTTCCTTTGCTTCTTCTGGAATCTGGGAAGTGGAGAACTTAGGCCCAGGGAGGCACGGGGCTGTCTCCACAGGGACTCCATGCCTGGGAGCACTGCACACCCAGTGAGGTGGGCAGCAAACATTACACAAGCACCACAGCTCCCAGCACAGCTCCTGATGGTTATCACTGCTGGATTTTTCAAGTGATCTGGACTGGAGGGATTTAATTGCAGGGATTAAAAATGATCAAGGCAGCAACATCTCCTTTCCAGATTTAAATGGACTGCAAAACTGCTGTGGATCTGCAGCCCTTGCTCTGCTGCATGCTTCTGCTGTCAGCATAACAGAAACTGCATGGCTAAATTTTGGGAGCTCAGCAGTAGCTCAGGGTGACTTTGCAAATGTTCCCTGCCACTGCAAGCCAGCAGGACATAAAGGACTGCTACTCTCAACCTCCAAAATGAAGCAAAAGAAATGAGCCACTCTCAGTGCTTTTATTACGTAGGCTTCTCTCTTGCTGCGAGGTAGTTACTGCTTTCACCCCAAGCAAAGGAGCCATGACCAGCAATTGCAGCTCAGCACTGCTGCAAATCAGTAGAGTGAGAGGTTATTCAGCAAGGTATTTTGAGTAGCTCCCCTCTCCCCATCTCACTGCATCTCTTCAGTTGGCTACACTCAGCAAATGTCAGCACCTCCACATCTCATTGTGAAATATCAGTTCAGTATTTCCTTGGTGTGAACCTGTGTTACAAACATATCTTCCTGTGTCCCAGGATATGTATATCTATATATCTATATATCTATATATCTATATATCTATATATCTATATAGTATATGTATTAGATAGCAAGCAGGAGGCAATAATTACCTGAATGGAACTTGTATAGCACTTGAATTGAAAAGTTCATTTAGTTCTTCACTACTAGATTTACCATACTTGAATTTGTAGCACTTGCCAAAACAGAGCAGAAGGTGACTCTATTATAGGCTAAATTAATGTGAACATAGAATCACAGAATCACCATGGTAGGACAAAACCTCTAAGATCATCAGGTCCAACTATCAACTCATCCCCCCCATGCCCAGTAACCACGTCCCTCAGTACCATACCTCCACAGTTCTTGAGCACCTCCAGGGGTGGTGATCCAAGCACTTCCCTGCCACTGCCAGATGAGAACTTTATAACTGCTGCTAAATGGCAAAATGGCAAATTTCACTTCATTCAGATTGGAGAAAACATATTTTTCAATACTGCCATAGGCTCACAAAGCTTTTGGATGAAAATAGATATCCAGGAATGCAGATTTTCTGATTTAGACACAAAGCTGATGGTGCAGGTTACATCCTACTATATTTGACTTGTAAGATTAGCAGAGATGAACTTCTCTGAATTTGACACTAGTCACATTTTTAATATCCCACAGATTAGCCTTGAGGAAGCAAAAAGAAGTGAAAGACAATGAAAGGAATGTAAGAAGGCACACTGGAGTCCAGTAAGTATCTAAGCCTTGTACCCCTCAGAAACACTAAAAAATGTAACACTTATTTAGCTTTTTATTCTAGGAGACTGTATTGGACTCTGGCATTCACTGTTAGCCCAGCATTTCTGCACAGCTAGTAGTACAGAGCAATCTCTCTTAATAACAATATAACTGTAGAGATATAGTCCAGAGATATGGACAGAGCTAATTTATTTTTTATATCTTTATGGCTTAAGTATTTTGATTACCTAAAGAGTCTGATTAATTACAACTTCCAATATCTATTATGCTCCCTTCCCTCCATCCACGCCATTTTTATTTGGCCTTTGTCTCATCTTTGATAGAAATTTTTGAGAGTGAAGTAGCTGACTTTACAGCTCCCTTTTGCTCTTGCCAAGCATATGGCTGAATTTATAATCAAATAAATAAATAAATAAAA
>JAPSGF010000225.1:92092-190768 GCA_035772895.1 Perdix hodgsoniae | reverse complement strand
GGCTGCACAGCTGCTGCAGATGCGTTGGCTGAGCACAGTCACCGGCAGCGACGATTTTACTTTCTGCTGTTTCTAAACAACATGAGAGCTCCCCTTGAGCTGCACGGGGAAGCTCGGTTTCCTTCATCCTGCAGGGGCAGACCACAGAGTTACAATGCTTTTAACTCCTTGCAGTGCTGAGACAGGAAGGTATCGATGCTGCCGTGCACAGTGTGCTGCAAATGCTATAAATGCATTTCGGCCTTCTACACTTAGGATGAGCGAAGATGCATGGGAAGGCCAAGCAGGGGAGCCAGGAGTCCATCACATCTGTCCGGATGTCCAGGAGTGCTGCTGTCAGCTATCAGCATGGGGAGAAGCACAAGCACCTACAGGTTGCATAAGAACACATAGACAGAAGCTTGATGCAAGTGTGAGGAGGTTGATCGGAGGAGCAACCTTATTCAATAACAGAAATCACAGAGCATCCAGAGATGGAAGGGACCCATCTGGATCACTGAGTCCGACTCCCAGTTCCACGCAGGACCACCACACAAAAATCAGACTTGTTCATATTCCCTTCATAATTTGTTATTTTTTTTTTCTTTTCAGTTTCACAGTGAATTTTCTATTTGGCTTTCAGATAATGCCTAACAGACCCAGCCCCCTTTTTGCTCACTGACTGAATTCTCCACCTGGGGAGGACCCTGGTATTTCAGATGGCTCTGCCCAGTGAAATCATATCAGTGAAATCACATTCAGTGAAATCAGATCGGAGCCCCACGTCGCCCTCACACAATCCTGCCCGGATTTTTTGGCGGAAGTGGAGTTGGCCGCAGCGCTGTTGGGAACTCCCCGCACCCTCAGAAGCATCCCCCAGAAGCATCCCTGTGCTGCAGAAAGGAAAGAAAGGTCAGCTCTGATCCTGCCATGAGATGAGCAGAGTGGCCACGGCGGTTTCTGTTCTGAATGTTTGCAAATGAGTCAGCGTGTTAGAGGCCAACCCTAGGTGTACGTACAGCAGCACACCGCAAGTTCCATCCTCCTTTCTGATGCTATCTTTTTCCATCCTGGCTGCAATCTAAGAATGTATTTGCATGTCATTAGCTGCTATAAAAAGAATAAAGAGAACAAGGTGGGGTTCCAACCAAGCAGTTCTCTTTTTTTCCAACAGTAAAGGTCCGTGCTGCCCACTCCTTTCCCTTCTGCCCTTCCTGCAGAGACTCATTTCTTCAGCCAGCTGTGAGATGAGCATCAGTTCCCGCTGCCGCCTCCAAGGGAAGAGATTCCTCCACACCTGGCTATGGTCAGTGCACAGAATGTGCACTCATCCATCTGAGACCTGTGAATTCCCTTTGATACAAACATTCTGTTTTCTCCCCACCAACTTCAGCAGGGCTGGCCATGCACAAAGCCATAGGCACCCTTTCCTTAGGAGAGCAAATGGAGAAGAGGGCTGAGCCAATGATTCTGCTTCCTACCATGGGTGATGCACAGCCTCCGTGGATTCTGTACAATCAGAAGAGTTTTCTTTAAAGAACGCAGATGAGCATCATGGGGATGGGTGTTCCCCTCTGAACAGATGCAAACCCCTTGTTGGCATGATGCAAAGCTGGCCTTCCTCTGCTCACCACTAAAGTAGCGCAGCAGCTCAGCCTCAGCTGTGGGATAATGCCACTCTGCTGACTGCAGGGGAAGTGGGGAGAGAGTTAGGGGACTGCAGCAAGGCAGGAAATCCATGCAGCATCAGAGCTGTGTGGGCAGGCTGCCCTGCAACCCATGCCTGCTTTCAGAAGGGCTTGTGCAGTCCATCAGCTTGTAAATGTGAGTGGTGGGAAGCATTAGGGAGCATTAATTAAGGGAGAAGTATAGAATCATGTAACAGTTTGGGTTGGAAGAGACCTTTAAAGGCCATCTCATCCAACCCTTCTGCAATGAACAGGGACACCCGCAGCTCCATCAGATGCTCAGAGCCCCTCCAGCCTGAGCTGGGATGGGGCACCGCCGCCTCTCTGGACAACCTCTGCCAATATCCAATCTAGACCTCCCCTCTTTTAGTCTGAAATCATTTCCCTTTGTCCTATCACACAGACCCTGCTAAAGAGTCTGTCCTCTTCATTCTTACAGCCCTTTTAGGCACAGAATGGTCATTCTCAGCTCTCCCTGGAACCTTCTCCATCTGCACAGCCCCAGTGCTCAGCTTGTCCTAAAAGGAAGGAGTTCCATCCCTTGGATCTCCTCCTCTTCTGGACATGCTCCAACAGGTTTATGTCTATCCTGTGCTGAGGATTCCACAACTGGATGCAGTGTTTCAGGTGAGATCACCCAGTGCAGAGCAGAGGGGAAATAAATGAGTGTTACACTTTGAGTAATCATAATAACACATGTACATGTAAGTACATGTAAGCGTGAAAGTCTGGGTGATGTTTAGGTAGCTTTATCTTGTACCAATACTTTCAGCATCATAAAATTGCTTCAGCTCCTGAAAGCAAGATGGGCTCAAACATCTGAATTGCAGAGCAGCCACTGAACTTCTGGGGGAGTCTTTATTTTAGACACATGTAGTTTCCCCTGGCAGATAAGAAAGTAACAGCTTCCACTTTACAGGTGACTTCTCGCCTTCAGCTTGAGCTTCTTTGTGGTGAGGTATTAATCATTTCCTCGCACGGCGCACGTATAAAAGGAAGCCAGGATGCAGCCATACCCAGCCCACGAGAGGAGCGCGGTGCCTCGCCACGATGCTGCTGCTGCTCTGCCTGCTGCTGTCCTGCTGGGCCCCCAGCTGCCCCAGCGCTTTGCCGCTGGTCAAGGGCTGCCCCATCAGCTCTCTCCGGAAGGAAGTCATTCAAGACGTTCAGGGACTACAGGTTCGCCTGTTCTGTTTGCTTTTTGTTGCACGCCTGAGTTTTTGTTCTGGCGGAGCATCTGCTAATGTGGTTTTTTAACAATCTCTTGCAGGGCAGCAATGAAACTGTGCCTCCGGTAAGGTCGTGGTTCAGCTCACATTGCAGTGCTGCATGCCCATGGTGTGGCCATGTGCTTTTGGAGATGGAAGGAGGATCTGGCCGTTGGCAGAGCTCATCCTTTGCGCACTTGGAAGAGGTGTCCCCTGGCTGCCATGCTACCAAATGAGCTGTGATGGAAGCTCCCATAGGGGCTTCACTCAAGGCAAAATCTTTCCCTGAAAAATCAGTGCTCAGGTGCTGCCTTGACCAGAGCCACGTGTAAGAGCTTGCTTCCACCAGCACTGGCTCTTTCTTATCATAAGGCATATCAGAGCCCCTTCTGAAGGCGCTGGGGACATGGCCAGTGGGCACGGTGGGGATGGGTCAGTGGTTGGACTCAGCAATCTGAGAGGTCATTTCCAACCTTAGTGGAGTTTACATGAGGAGATACAGAAAAGACAGGAATGTCTATGCTTTGTTATTGCAGAATAACATAATTCTCATGATGGAGCAAGGGGAAGAGAATGCAGTCATCTACCTGGAAGAATTCATTAAGGCCCTGGAAAGCAGCAGAAAGAAGCAACTAGAGCTTCTTCTCCACAAACTCCGGAGTATCTATGCTGCCAGGGAGACATGCACTGGGTGGCTGGTAGGTCCAGGGTGGATTTTCTGCTGGCTGTTCTATGGGGCTTGGGTTAGTACAAATCCCAGTGTTTGTCCAGGCAACAGCAAAATGTGTGCATTGCTGAAGCTGCCTCCTGGTTTGGTGCCTCCATGGTCTTAACAAAGAGAACGAAACAATCCACAATCAAGAAACAAAATACAACTCGCGTGTCCAAATTACATTGGTTTGACTCTTCTCCTTTGTCCGTCCCCCAGAAACATAAGTGGGAGCCAATGGAAAACTATGACTTTTTCAAGAATTTGGAAGAACTATTAAAGTTCCTGAACATGTATGGCTTCTTGGAGGAGACAACATAACTGCAGAGCAGCCTGCCATGCCACCGCGGAGCTCCGTGAACCCTCCTTTGCACACCCTCACTGACAAGCAAAGCTCCTGGGAGATGTTATTTATTCCTATAATTATTCATATTTATTCTATTTATTGGTAGGAACTTCAAGTTATTTATTTTTATGATGAAGAAACGCAGCAGTTGTTTACTTCACTCCATTGGTGCATGGGGAGGAGCCTGGTGCATCATCTTGTGCCACACATTGGGGTCAGCACTTTGTTTCTGCACCTCAGGTTCCCAGATGTTTTCAGTTCAATTTTGTATATTTTTAGGAAAGTTGACAGGAATTTTTGGTGAACAGTCTCCACCAAGGATGGGATGGTTGCTTTTAAATGATGCCAAAGTGCCTCTCTGAGCTGAAGAACATTGCTGTGCTACAAAGGCAGTGAGAAATGCTTTAAAATATAAGAAAAAGCGAGGTGCAAATTGCCTGTTCTCAAAGACCCGAGTGCTGCCAAGACGTTGCGTATGCATTTCGTACAGTAAAATGTTTGGGAAAATTGCATGCAGAACTCTATGAAATGTAATCAAACTCTAATGGAATCTATGCAAAATAAATCTCTTGTGCAAATGTGTAACTATCATCGTTTCCTTTGTGGTGATTTGTGGTGATTTAAGGAACGTTTGATCGGATAACGCCGGACCGATCGCATCATTCCCTCCTAACGGTGAGGTTCTGACAGTTTTGGGGCAGTTTACAGATGGCTGATACCTCTTTGCAGGGTCTGGACACCGTGAACCACCACATTTGTTCTCCTGCTGGGGTGAAAGCAGCCCATGTGGCTGTTCCTCTGTGCACTGTGGGGCAGACAGCTGACTGCTGCCCCTCGCCTTTCCCCCAGCTGGATGTTCTGACTTCAGGAAGATTCATCCATGCAGAAAAAAGAAATCACGTGGCAAAATCCTCCTTTGGGGCAGGATGGGATGGGAGCAGCCCCCACCCACAGCTGCACCCACATCCCTGCAGAGCACCACATGCATACTTTCCCTCCAAGGGATTTTCCTGCTGGGATTTCTTTATTTCACAATCCCATCATCACCACCTACTGCTGCACACCTGGATAAAGATTTCCTAAGTGCTCTGCTTGAGGAAGGGCATCTCCAGCAGCAGCACTTGTGCCTACAGGGTGCCCTGCAAATCGCTGCTTGCAGAAGAGGCTCAGGAAATGCCACAGCCCATGGGATGCTCTGGAGGGAGCTGACACATCTGAACAGTTTATTGGTATTTTTAATAACTGCGGGAGAGCAGTTTCTCAAGGGCTGCAGAAGGACATAAAACGGCAGCCAGAGCGTGAACAAGGGGAAAATCAAAAGGTGTCACTATCACTGTGTGCTCACCAAAGGTATTCCAGAATAAATCCTTAGCCAATGCTACCAAAGTACCGAGTGCTTAGAAGAAGCAACTTGGCCTGTCGGTGATCCATGTCAATGCCGCTCGTTCTGCAGGAGTGCAGCCTGCTGAGTGCAGCAGTGCCAGATGAGGAATAAACACGGGCAATGGGACTGGCTCCAAGCCAAGTGTTAGCCAAAACCAAAAAGATGATGTGATTTTTACCATGGTGAGCAACGATGCTTACAGCCTTCCAGTGAGGGAAGCGATGCCTTGAGAGGGGCCACGATCCACTGTGATGCAGGGAGCTGTGGCCAAGGGCTTCGGTCACTTCCAGAGGGAACCACAGACACACCGTGATGGCACATCCCTGTTGCTCTTTGAAACCCTCCCCACGTACCACTGACACCCCTAGTGCTGTAACCAGGTCCCCCCAGCCGGGCTTTTCGAGCCCCCAAACCAAGCTGCTCGCCTCGCTGTGGCTGGTGCATCGCAGTCGGTGCGTGCTGAGGTTTGGCAAGCGCAGCTCCTCAGGAAATAAAGCAGCAGCAATACCAGCGGTCCGCGTGCTGCTGGCGCAGGCTGCTCTCTAGGCGGCACTCCTCTCCTACCGAAAGCCCGCAGCGTGACACGAGGGCTGGAGGGAGGAGAGGAAGGGATGCGCGATGCCATGCGCGGGGCTGCAGAGCCTCAGGCTGCCGCAGAAATGTGGAAGAGCACGGAGAGGCTGCGAACAAAGCTGCAGAAGGGACCGTGTACCTGAGGGCCCCGCAGCGTTCCTGCTGGGAATGCTGTTACCTCTGTGTGCAAACAGCAAATCTTAGGCACTTGTGGTTTTGCTGTACTTCGGAGGGCTGTGAGTGCTTGCTTCCCCCATCTCCCCACTGGCAACCACAGAAAGTCTTCAGATGGTTACAAATGCCAACAGCTTTTCTCACCATGGTTTTGGTACAGAGCACCTTTCTGTTATGAAGGACCGAGGACCACAGGGAGGTTAAGGAGCAGTGGTGGTTCCTGCCACAGCCAGCATGCTGCACCAGCAGAGCGAGAGACACAACCTTGTTGTACTGATAACATCCCACTGCTTCTCTCAAGCAGCTTTAACTCCCTTTGGTGATGGGCCAAGGTGGTTTTTTCCAAGCAGATGAAAGAGGATGCTTCCAAATCTGGCACAAAAGTTTCAGAAAATGGGTTTAGTGGGTGCTGATATTTGCCAAACGGTTTGGCTGAAGATGCAGCCCATACTGTGGCTTGCACCTTGTGAGTCGAGCTGTTACATCCCCATACAGAGCACAGTGCCAGCAGCTCCTCCTGGGGCAAACATCCATCTAGAATGTGGGAAAGGCAAAGGAGATGCAGGTCCTGCCCTCACCTCCTGCTCCATGCCATTGCCAGGAGACTCTGAAGCTTACATCAGAGAAAGCAGAAAAACCTCTGTTGGTTTTCACACCGTTCACCATACCATCTTAGCACATTTAAACACTCTCTTCAGCAACTCATTTTAATCACCTCTACCCCAAGCTGCTGGACAGCCAGAGCCTGCAGAGCCTGAGTTTTTTGGTTGGGAAGTGAGGGGCCAGGAGCCATTTCCTGAGCAGTTTGGACTGAAGTTTGTGGTGTATTTTTTTTTTTAAGAGACTGACTCAGAACTGTTTTTAGTGATGGAAACCATGGCAGAACTGGTGAGCACCTCCCATACAGCTGCTGCTGGAGAACCTTCACACAGGGCTGGAGGAGGGCAGCACCCACTCTGCAAATCGGCAGAAAGTAAGCAGCAAAGTGATGGGAACAAAGTGAACGTGCAATTATGTGCTTTCTAGTAGGGGTAATCCAAAACATATATAGACAAAGAGCTTAGAACACCATCTACCCTCAAATTTTCTTATTACCTTTAGAGCTCTCCAAAGTAAAATGCGGGCTGAACCAACAGCAAGGATTTCCCCAATGGATTCCAGTCAAACCAACCTGCCACTCCTGCACTTCAGCAGGCATTTCATTTGAAATACTGCCTCTAAAAATCCAACAGATTAAGAGAAGGAAGGGGAACATATGGGACATATTTGGGCCAGACGCTCTGCTGGCACAGGCTGATGTGGATATTTGCAAAGCTCTGCATCGATGTGCTCCAGCTGAGAGCCCGGCTCTGTGCTAACCCTGTCCCAACAGCACTTGCCAGGCTCACTTCTGCCATTGCAAAACGCCTTCCTTACAGCTCTCAGCTGAAGTCAGAGCTGCTACAGAGCAGGCAAGGAGTGGGAGAGCAGGTGCTGTGCTGGCAGACATCAATATTTCCCACTGTTCCATATGGCAGCTCCAGTGCTGGTCACTAATAATCTCACTTTTCCCCATAACCAGGAGTGTTTTCTCACCTCAGACACCACTCCTCATATGAACCATACTATCCCTTGCCTCCCAGCATGGAACTAATTACACAACTTTTTCCCTTTAGAGCCACAATATTGCAGAGCTACCCCAGCCCTGGTTCCCCAGTTGCTGAACCCCTCCTGCATTCCCCTGCCCTGAGCCCACCTTCCCCCCCCTCTCCCCCCCCCCCCCCCCCCAGGCACCGCTACAGTTTCCACCTCATTCCATCCCCTTTCCCTCCAGCTCACACATTCACAAGCACAAGTGTGGCCAAGCACCAACATTGCTCCCACGAAGTGCTGCATAAGGGCCACACAATGAACCAAACTTCCATTCTACAGACAGTCCCCCCACAAAGCTGAGCTGCAGTTGACAGCTGAGAATGAAGACTCACACAGCACTGTCAGAAAAATTAGTGATGTCTGGATAAGGTCAGCTCCCCACTCTTACTAATTATGGCAAACAAACGACCTTCTGTCTCACTGACAGGTCAGAAAAAAAGACATTTCCCATAGGAAATGGCAGTGCTATAAGATGGACGTGAACCTCTGCTCCCACATTGCTGCCGAGGTCACATTGCAGACAATTGCTTTGACCCTGGGGGCTCCATCTTCAGCTGGCATCAGCTACAGAGGCACTCAAACCATTAAAGCAGGATAAAATGCAGCAATATAGAGCGCAGTCTCCTCTGATGAGAAACAATGTTCTTCCAGGCTGTGTTACTCCAAGTAGAATAATTTCTTCGGGCATTAACAAGTCCTGCTTTGGCAGCACCTTGCACAACATCAGTGCCCTCGCACAGCCCCTGCTTGCACAGAAGCACAGCCCCCAGGGTTAGAGGCATTAGGAAGTTTACAGGCCCATTAATCAGAAATGCTTCTCAGATCAGATATGCTGCTAATTCGAAGGCTTGAGTTGTCATCTATTTCCTACTTTATTGATTTGTAAATGAGATAAGAGAATAATCACATCCTGCCCTAACTGAGCTTCTCTATATAAGTGAGCCCAGCATCCGCCAGAAGAGAGGAGCCTGAATTCAACGCACTCTTCAGGTTGGAGTCCAAGCCTCCAGTGCAGCACCTTCCCAATGCATCCATACGCGCTGCTGCTGCTGCTGTGCGGCTGGAGCGCATCCAGCCACTGTCTGCCTCCGATGGAAATACCGCTTCTGCAGAGCAGGACTAAATCTGCCATCATTGATGAAATGCTTTGCTTACTTGAAAATGAAAACACGCATGAAAACGTAAACTTTTTTGCACTTGCCCCACGCCAGATTTGCCTCTCAAGGTGATTTCCAATTTGTAACATGGAGGTTTCTGTCTTTTTCAGGAGCAGCTCAACACGCCAACCTGCGTAAAGGTAAGGAGCAGCCATTCCTCATTCCTTATTGCCAGGAGGACTCACAGTTTACCAGCTTACAGTATAACTGAGATAAAAGCTCCGGGGACATTTCAGGGCAACCTGCCCAATGGCAGTGAAGTGCTTGTTGGGCTCCAGAACAGCTCTGTGAGCCATGGGGCAGGGGGGACCTGCACTCAGAAACCTGGCCTAGGAGGGGCACAGGGCCACCAAGAAGACCCAAGGCTGGCTCAGGGACAGACCTGAGTGCTCTGCTTGCTTTCCCTATATATCGTGTTATATTGTTCAAAAAATTGCTTGGACATGGCTAGCACCCCATTCTATCAGCTCTCAGACACAGACAGTGCATCCTTCTCAATATCTGTGCTCTTTTAAGGCTGTTCAGGAGAGATTTCCAGCAGTGTTTGTAAGGTCTTCTCACTAAATGATGCAATACAAGGAAATCTGCTTGGAGTAGCTATCTACGAGCATCCTACATCCAAGACAAAACACTCTCATCTAGAAGGAACTTAATTCCAAGAGCTGTCAAATTCTCCATTGGCAGAAGCTGCACTTCCTCTGCAGAATTTGTGTCTGTAATAGTTATGAATACTGCACTTCTGTACTCTTAAGGGAAGGTATAACTAAGAAATTACTCCAGAGGAAAATTGTAGGTGATTTACTCCAGATGGTTTGTGGACAATTAGCATCCTCCTACAAACCAGAATGCCATTTTTCTTTCCCATTTTTTCCTTTTAGTGCACAAAATGTGCCTGTAACAACACTGAGGAGTTTATTCACCAGCTAAACAAGTTGGAATCTCCATGTATGAAGATAGTTAAAAGCGATATGAGAAAGCTAAGAGACAACTGCACAATTATGAAGGTAAGCTTCTACTATTCAGTGGCAGTTTCAAACATTTCCCTGCAGTTCTCCATCTGCCCAGGCTTGCTGTGCTTGTTGTTCTGCTTCAGTCTCCTGTTAGTTCTCTCAGAGAGCACAGAGCTGCTGGGACACAAGGAGCATCCCAAGCTCCGCAGTATCTCCAGGACATGGATATTATGAGGGAAGGTGGATGTACAAATAGGAGCTGGACTTGATGATCCATATGAGTCCTTTCCAAGCTGGGATATTCTATGATAGCCAGGGCTGTATTCACTGCTGGTCTGCAAGAATGGTGGAAAGTGTTGTGGAGCTGGAGCCTCATCCCAGGCAGCTAAAGAGCCCTGGGGAATAACAGAGCCTTGGGATGGAGTGCCTCTGTAACTCCTGCATCACTCTCTACTCTTTTTCCTTAGAGAAATTCAGCCTATGGACATTCCTGCAATGAGATCAGAGCAGATTTCCCCAAATTCAGAAGCAACCTGGAAGAATTCTTGAAGTGGCTCAGCCAGACAAACAACTGCAGGAACATCGTGAGGGACGAGTCGGACCCGGATGGCAGCAGCGAAAGCAGCTGCTCTCTGCTGCAGAAGCACTGCAGAGAGAGGCTGTAGGAGCAGCTCCCACAGCAGCAGTGGGGCTGCCTGGGAATGGGGGGCAAGGAGGGCCTCCCACAAAACGTGAATCTGTGCTAAGAGCTAATGCAAGTAAGCGACTGAAAACCAAAGACATCAATTAAAACTTTATCAACCACGCACAGCCAAGTGTCATCATTTACCCTGCCTGTGGTTATCAGATGTGAAATGTGGTTGTGGCACCTGAGATGCAGGGAGAGGTGCTGGGTCTGGGGTTTGTGCACACGGGCAAGAAACACAGCCCTGACCTGCTCACATGCGTCAGGTGGGGACAGGAAGGGTCTGCATGTGGGGATGAGGGTTAGGGGGCTGAGATGCTCAGTGGATACCAATGGGACCCAGGGCAGCCCCACCGGAGATGTGGCACCACCAGAGCCCACCCTGCACTGAAGTTATTGCTTGTTGGTAGTGTTTGCATTAAGCTACAATCGGAGTCTGACCAAATTAACGTGGATGTTTCACCTTTTGCCCTTTCACTGCACTCCAAAGAGCTTCAGCTCAGTTTCTTCAGGGACTTTCAGCATACATTTATCCAAAACATGTCCACCAAACCTCAGACAGCATTCAGTGCAGTGCGGGATGTCAGAAGTGATGCTTGCATCTTACTGAGCATTACAATCATAGAATACATCACAGAATGGTTGGGTTGAAGGGGCCTCAAGGATCATATGGGCTGGTTGCTCCCACCAGTTCAGGGCCCACCCAGCCTGGTCTTGAACACCTCCAGGGATGGGGGGTTCAACAACTCCATTTCGATTTATGTCACACGAGCAGAAGAGCTGCTGAACTGCCACACTTCTGTGCAAAAGAAGTGTTTCTCCAGCACGCTCAGAAGGTTTCAAACTGTTGGATGTCTTTGTGCAAAAGCAGCCCCTGGGATCTCACTGTGGGTCCCAGCTCAGCTCTCTGCATTGCCTGTTCCCGGTGCACAATGACTGCTATGGAAAGACCCAGAGCGCAGTGACCCCTGAAAGCAGATAAGAGATGATGCACATCCAGTGGGACAGCCAGCACTCAACCTGCCTCACCGAGCACTACTCAGCACTATGAGCAATAACTGAATTTGCTCACGTGCTTGGCTCCATCTCACCTTCCAGCACACTTCAAAAACCAGCAGGTTTTAAGCAAACCACTTTTAAAGCGGCTGCCTTCCAACGTTTCTCATTCCTGAAATCACTGTTTCATGTCACTTGTGTGCAAACTCACCATTCTTCTAGTGCTTTACTCCAGGAGATGCATCTCCTTCACTCACCAGCACTGCTATCCCAGGAAATACTTCTGTTTAAAGAGCAAAAAGGAACTGAAGAATGCTTAGTTTGGCTTCATAGAGCCTAGAGATGAACAGAAGTGCTCCCGTCCAACCCAATGAGAAAGAACAGAATCCAACCTGAAAAGTGCCCAGAGCTGTCTGCTCAAATACGCACACGAAGGGCTGATCCATATTAGCAGTATGTCACTATTTCCAAGAATCACAAACCTCACAGAAACACAGACAGATACACCTCTCAACATATGGACCACGACGGCTGGCAGAGACGCCGTGCTTTTATGAGAGGCACTTACTGTGGAGGAGCCCATAATTTCAAGGAGCTGGCAGTGCCATCCCACACCTCCTGCGGCTGACTTCGCTGAGCCACGCTGGGGTTCTGCTCCCAGAACCCACTCTGCCCTTACCTCCAAAATATCAGCATTAATTTTACAGCCAACATTCTGAGCACGATGGCCTTATTTCAGAAGCAGTGGCATTCTGATATTCCATTGACCTTACCAGAAAGCCCCGAGCACCCTGAGCATGATTCATATTTGCTTTAAGTCCACACAGAGGTAAAACCCGAGCCACCCACTCTCACTCCCATTGTGCCCACACACAGCTCTAGCTCACTATCACCATATTGACATTTACTTCTCAACGCATCCAGCTTTCTGGATCACAGGTTCCTAAGTCCCACGTGTGAGCTCTGCAACCAGGATGGAGGTCCTGCTGCTCACCCTGAGCCTGTCAGGCGCTGGGACGTGTGGAGATGGAGGTGGTGGCCTCCCACACCAGCCCACCCCAAAACTATCATTGCTTGCAAGCACAGAACCCACACTGCCTGAGGTCTCGTGGCCACCAGGTCCCACCTGAGCCTGTGCCCATCCCCACGGCCAGGGAGCTGCCAGAGCTCTGCAGGGAGGAGCCCCCAGCACCAAATGGGTGCTTATGCTGTCATTCAGTGCATGCACACAGCAGCTCCTGCCCTACCTGCATGCACCAGCTCCCATCTCACGCTACCAATCCCTACCAACCACGCACAGCAGCTGAAATCAGAAAGGAAGGTAGCATTCATACAGCGTTTCAGAGAGCTCTCATGTCTCTACCAGGAGGCTTTCGCTGGAAACGAGTAACACTACAAGTTTTTGTTCCAACAGATGAATCAGACTTCTGGCACAAATGACACGCTTGGAGCAGCCCTCCCCCTGCTCCTCCCACCCTGCTGTAGGGGTGCACACCACATCACCACTTCAGTGGTTGCTGAGAGCAGAGCAAGCGATGAGCTGCAGGGAATCGCACTGAGCCTTAACGTGGCCATCACAAAACGTGGGATTTGGATGAGAAAGCAACCAGAGCTGGGCAGAGAAGATGAGAGACTTTGGTGCGGGTTGTGCTTAACATCAGTACTTTTATGGAAAAACAAAGAGGCCCACTGAGGGGGGTGGCTGATAGCATCTACCACCACAGCAATCTGAAAGCAATATTGAAGTCACAGCAGGAAGAAGTCGATGCCAAACCCGCAGGATTTAACTCAAAGAAGGCACAGTCAGACACTTTCAGCACTGAAATGGTTTCTCCCTTCCCATCTCTTTATCGAAGACTGAGGAAATACAAGGGGCGCTGAGGCTACAGTACCTATTTATCACTGCAGAGATGTTTCAAGCTTTGTTTTTCTCTTTAAAGACAGAGCTGTTAGCCACATCCTTGAGTCATGAGTGCAATGAGCTGCAGGGGGTAAAGCACCTGTTCTTATTCAGGGGCACCAGAACCATCTCCAATAATATTAGCTCTATCATGCAGAATGGAAAAATAATTTTAAAATAGCATACTTAGAAAAGAAAAAGTCAGGGGAAGAAATAGCAAGCATCAAATCATTCATTTGCAGTAACACTCCATCAGAAATCCATTGACTGGAACCACAGACGCCAGCACCAGTATCTCTATGGGAAGTGCAAGAGAAACCATTTCCCAAAAGCTTCAGTTCTGCAGAAACCCAGTCTGCTCCTGCGCAGGAACAGTCCTGAACTCACCCTATTTCTCTACATGCAATTTCCTAAACTATTTGAACCTTCGTCCAGACTTTGCAGCACAAAACTCCAAGTATTCTCAAAGGCAATCAGAAAAAAGTGAAATCTGGATCTGATATCGTTGGCAACAGCACAGTCTCTGTTCTAACAGCTTCCATAAGCGCCGGGCTCTCATGTCTTCACGCATATTTTACATGTGATACATTCCACGTGAGAAGGATTTTAATTCTTATCACTGCCAATTAAACATCTCTTCCCCACCCTCGTGACAGAGTCTGAGCCACCTGCGTGGGCAGCAGCAGTGCAGGGAGCACGCTGCCCTGCTGCCCCTTCAGTAATGGATCCACAGCAATCAGCACCAACCCACCTGTGCCCGCTCTTGGAACCCAGCCATTGTGTTTTTGTAAAGCAATCCTCCCCAGAACCCACTTCAATGTCAAACACTGCAAAACAGTGGCTGTTCTACTTCAGCTTCGACACTGCCATTGAGGAATTGCTTATTTTTGATTAAATGGTGGGGGGAAAAAACGCACCATCAGTGCAAACCTTCTTCCCACTGGTCAGAGGCTGCCTCACCGCATCAGCAAGTTGCATCATGGAAAGCCCCTTACCTGCTGGCTTTGCTGTGCAGACAGGATGCTACAGGAACGGAGATGCTGACGGGCGCAGTTTGCGATGGGAGACGTCCACAGCATATTTCAGCTTTTGAGGAGTCATAAACAATAGCTAGAAAAAAATCAAGAAGGGTGAGATGCAAGGAGCTCCCTCCCTCAGACCACGGCCCACAGTAAGGCTGCGGCTGTAGAGCAGCAGGAGCTGAGAACACACGCAGTGGTCATCGCTGTGCCTCAGCTTCCTGCACAGCCCAGCTGCATTCCCAGCAAAGGGCTGTGACATACAGCAAATGCAGGCTGAGCCCCAGCACTGAGCCCTGCACTCGTAACATCCCCACCCTGCAGAGCTCCAGCACAAAACCCTGCATCTGCCACGTCCCCATCCCGCAGCGCCCGGCCCTGGCAGCCCACAGGAACCACAGTGCAGCTTCCCGACCTGCAGGTGACTTCTCTGCAATATAGGCAGGATCCAAATGACTCATCAGAGCACCTCTCGTCCTACTGTTACTCAGCCCAGCATCTCGGTTCTGCAGAACTCTCCTTAGCTGCAGCTCTTCCAATTCTGCAGCTTCCCAACGACAGCAACATTTCCAAATTGCAAGAGCCTTAAAACACAACATCAGGCACAACCCATTTGCACTGTAGCCCTTATTTCCAAAGCTTTTCAAGTTATAGCTATCAGTTTAATAATGCAATATCTCAGACGCCTACAAACAATCCACATTACATGAAAAGGTCTGCTCATAACTGCTGCTTGCAGAACTAATAGCTGCTCTACCCCAAAGCACCTGTGGAGGATTACACCGCTCAGAAAAGCACTGCAGCCGTCTCCAAGTAATTTCTCCAAGTGCTGCTTTGCAGCCCGGATAGATTTATTTGCAACAAAAATGAGCTCTTGAAAGCATCATTGCCACCCCATTTTCATAGAACCATAATCCCAATACCTGGCTCAGGCACTCCGCTTCAGGCCCGCAACAAGCAGCAGAAAAGGAGACGATGCAACCCTGGGAGGTGGGCACAGAGCACCCTGTCAACACCCCAAAGAAGACCTTACACTGCTCAGTGTCCCAGCAGGAGCAGCACACAGCATTCTGCTGACAGCAAACCCACAACATCCAGCCCTACCAGGTTCCAGGCACGCAGCTGTGTGAAGCCTCCTGGGAAAACCATTTGCTAGAAGCAGAGCTCAGCTGTGTCTCATTTTGCTGCTCTGATCTCCCAGGTTTCAGGTGTGTGTGTGGGGGGTGACTCAGACCAGCCCTCTGAAGTGTCAGCATCAGGTCAGAGCTGTCACCTTCACTCCTGAATGCGCTGCATCACCCGGGGTTTGGCAAGAGAAGCATCCGGATGGTGCCCTGTGCTGGAGCTGTGCTCACTGCTGCTTAGCAGTGCTGCACAAACAGCAGCTCATATGAGCTCACAGCGTTTCTCTCTGTCCCTTGGCGTGAAGCACAACCATCAGTTTTCTGTCTCACACTTTGGGATGAGTCTCTCCAATATCTCTCAGGCTCTGGGTGTCACCTCCAGTGACCCCAGCCTGCACACCTCACCCTGAGGTGTCCCCAGGTGGCAATGAGGCTCTACAAGGAGACACAAGCTGCACTGACAGCATTGGTGGCACTGGTTATTCTTATGCACCAAACCCTGCAGATACCAGTTGAATTTTCCCAGGCATCAGCTGGACACAACCTTACCTCATGAGTTAAAGAAGCTGCTAAAATTGGGTAAAATATATTTACTACAAACAACGAGCCAAGGAGGCAAAGCAACTTCTGTGTTTACCCCTCTTCATGAGGATCTTTCACTACCTTACCATGCAGACAGTGTGCAGTAACTGGATTCCTATGACTCATCCTATGGAGAAATGTACATTGCATTGTGCAAGTTGTAATGCATTCACCCAAGGGGCAGCAGCACAGTGACCACTGCTCCAAAGGGTGAGAATCACTCGCGTGCAAGAAAGCAGGGCTTCGGGAAGGAGGAATTTGTTTTCAGTTTCACTTCATGTGCTTCAAATTGGATGCTGCTGTTTTTGGGAGGTGTCTGCTCACACGTGGCAAACTGAGCACCTCTCCACAACCTCTCCACAACCCTGGAGCTTGCAGCAAGCAGTGCTTCATGCACTTTCTGGCTGCAGTGTGTGTAGTCTGTTTTGTTTCTTTCTAGCGTGAGAGCACATCTGTGGCATTTTGCTCACAGGGCTCTGCCAGTGCCCAGTATTTACTCCAGCATCTGTCTTCAAATTTAGGACGGGTGCAGTAGAAATAGAAGAGCGCAACACTGGAAAGAACCTGCAAAGAACCAACCCTAGAGGAAGTGACCACTGTAAATAACAGTAGGAGATGAGCCCCTTGCTACTGTTTGCTTCTAAGATTAAATGCACCCCAGCTTTCACGGCTTCACAACCAAACACTGCTCACTGTTTCCCACTTCCTGCGAGTGCATCGTGCTGCTTACTGAGAAAACCCAGGTCATCAAGTAGAGCAGAGAGCACAAACCAACCACAGCCATGCGGGCTGTGCAGAGCTCTCCCCACAAGCACAGGGGCACAGCTGCCCTTCCACCACAGGCATTGCACACAGGAGAGCTGCCCTAGGAAGGGATATGTGAAGCCAGGAGGGAGCAAAGGCTCTTCTCCTGGAGCCCCAATCTCTTGCTGCGCCCTCCCCAGCCCCAGGGATAGAAAGCCAAAGTCTACAAGGTGAAAAACAGTGTGCATAGTGAGTAAGCAGGGAGCAGTGTGTCCTGCAAATACGGACCACTAAGTGGAGGCTGGAGCACCTCTGCTACGAAGAAAGGTTGGAGGAACTGGGCTTGTTTAGCTTGGAGAAAAGAAGGCTGCAGGGAAAGCTCACTGGGGCCATGAACATTTAAACAGTAGGGGAAATGGCTGCTTACAAGGGTGGGTAGTGATAGGACAAGGGGGAATGGTTTTAAACTGAGACAGGGGAGGTTTAGGTTGGATATGAGGAGGAAGTTTTTCACTCAGAGGGTGGTGAGGCACTGGCACAGGTTGCCCAAGGAGGCTGTGGATGCCCCATCCCTGCAGGCATTCAAGGCCAGGCTGGATGTGGCTCTGGGCAGCCTGGGCTGCTGGTTGGTGACCTGCACACAGCAGGGGTTGGAACTGGGTGAGCATTGCGGGCCTTTGCAACCCAGGGCATTCTGTGATTCTATGGGTCCCAGGGACAGTGCTGCTCCTGCCTCTCACAGCCTGCAGTACTGCTGAGATACTGCAGTGTGAGTGGAGGCAGAGAAGCACGGCTGGGCAGCAGAAAAAATTAACGCTTTTGAAGAAGTGACAGACTGAGGCTTTGGGTGGTAGCAGAGCACACGAGTTCACACATCGCACAGAGTCGGAAGTCTTTTGTTTGTTTCTTCTCATTCAAGAGCTGAGATGAAAGTGAAGAAAGGCAGCGCGGAACCCAAGCAAAGGCTGTGAGGTCACAGCAGGAGGGTCGGGGATCACAGTGCAGGGCCTGAGCTGCTGCAGCCGTAAGGAGCAGCAGTGCTGCCTGCAGCATCGCAGGTGCCACTCTCTACCCTTCAGGCCAAATGTTGGTTTTCCCCTCTCAGGCAATTAGATAGGAGATGCTTTTTCACTGTAACCAGACAGCAGCAGTTTCTAACGCAGAAGATAACATCCATCCCTGAGTCTACAGAGCTGAATGTCTGTGCTTTAGGTGATTCCTCATCTGCACAGAGGGCTGCAGTATTGCTTGGCAACACAGCACATGCCCACACAGCTGGGCTGAGGCCATGGTTTAAGAAACCACATGCTCGCATCGGACGTGGATTACCAGCATGGTCTGGGGGTGGCTGTTCCTCTTATGAGTACAAAAGCAGTGATAAGAAATCATAGCTCCATGACAATTCACGTGGTACTTGCTTCCTTCAGTACCTACAAGACCACATCAGTGAGCAACAGGGCCTGAAGAGCTCTGAAAGATCCCAAAGCATAAAGACCTGTGCCAAGTACTCAGACCCTACAAAATAGAGCAGAGTCAGCAACGCATCAGAAGATTCGGTCCAAACCAAACTTTTAAGTGGCTGCCATTATCACAGCAGAGACATATTACAGAAGTTCCCCATCCCTGAATTCCAGCATAAGAATTCTAAACCTAAAAACTACCACGTGAGCTTCATTTTAGGCTCACCCTCATATCCTGCTCAGCCTGCAGTATGATACAAGACAGAATAGGGAATATAATCTGACAAACTGCACAAACACGCCTGGGAGGTTATGGAATGCCCCCAAGTCACATGTGCTCCTCTCCCTGAAATAAGCATTATGCTTCAGCTCACGTTAGCAGTAAGCTTATCTTGAGTACAGCACAACAAGCAGTTCTGCATCCCCACTTACTGCATCCCACCTCAGGGATGGTCCCAATCAAGTTGAAGGACAACTGAAAAAAAAGAAAAAGCTTTTCCCTAGAGAAAACAAGCAAAAAAAAAATCAGTGTTAAAGGTTCAGTGTGATATAACTCTGCTAACAACAGCATTTCCAAGCCAACAACATGATTTCAGGAGGATGTACAGGTTTTTGGCTGGAGGTCTGATGTGAACTTCAGCTGTCAACATGGTATGTTGACAGAAAGCCTAAGTAGATGCTTTTTCCTCCCCACAGAATCAAAGTGGTCCAACTAGAAATTGGGGGTTTGGCTCACCATCAATTCTTCACATCTGCAAGGCAGTTGGGTTGAATACTTTGTAATAAAGCAAAGCTCCTTGTTTCCCAAGTTTATGCTGCGCTGAGAGATTTTACTAGGAAAAAAAGCAGAGGTCAGAAATGAAATATTCTGAGCAGCCTGCCAACAGCCACAACATTCATGGCAGGCAAAGGAGTGCTGTGAGATTAGGCAGCAGCCACTAAACTCTGCCCTGCAGAAACAATTGCTTGACTTCACTGAGCCTGGAGCAGGTAAATGGGGATGCTCTAGGTGACTGGGAGTGCCTGAGAGCTGCTTTAAGCATTACCTTCCAGCTCAATCTTTGTACTTTTTCCACTGTGTATTGTGCAAAGGAACTCAGTGTTCATTATGTTTGACTTCAGGACTGACTGAAAGTCTTAATGGAACCAAAGTGCCTTCCACTTACAAGCCTGTCTCATATGATGGGATATTAACAGCTGCCAGATCAAGTGCTTCCATAGAGAAAAACAGTCAGCATTAAGTCAGTACAGTTACTCTTACAACCAAGGATGGTCACGACTGCTTGCAAAGGGCATCAGGTTTTCCTGAAAGCCTCTTATAAGTAACACTGAGCAGGGCTTCTGATGAGTGTGATACTGAGATCACACTGCTCACTGGCCATTAGTGTGCAGCCTGCTTGCTCTTGCAGTACAGTTTCAAAACAAATGTATCTTTCCAATTCCAGTAGAAGCTGCAAGAGCTGTCATGCTCCAACCTTTAGCATTGTCCAAAGCCATGCTGTTTTTCCTAAAAGAAAGGGTAATGAAGAAACAGACCCTCAGAAAAGGAGGAAGTAGAGTCCCCCTGTTCCCTAAATCCAGTACTGATATCATCATGGACAAAAGAGTTTTTGAAAGAACATTTATTTCAAAACTCATGATCCATAGCAATACAATAAAATTAACATGTACACAAAACTTAAAAACTTTGGTTTGAAGAAATATTTAACATCTAAAACTTCTGAGGTACAAAAGGCACAAGACCAGGCACCCGAGCATTCTGGATCACCCACAACATCATTTGCACCATTACTAAAGAGAACGCTGAGGGTGGAAGACCAGTAAAATGATGAAAATGGCAGGGGAGAGAGAAGGTGGAGACAAATGACAGCAACTAAGACAAGAGGTGTATACAAAGCCATTTACTTTCACTCACAGGTGTTACATTTGTCTTTTGTGACAAGTGCCAGGACTGTTGGGGTGAAAAAAAAGACGGATCATTTCTTAGAAATGAACTGGAAGGACAAACAGTAGAAAAGGTGACAAAGAAACAAAGGTCTGCAGCAGGCCGGATATCAGTCAACCTCTGTTCTCCCACAAGGTCTTAAGAATTCATTTCCTCTTTCATGAAACCATTTGTTTGAAACTGTGGAACAAAGACATAGAATTAGTTACCAGCATGCACCCATGGGTCTCTGCATAGCACTGCAACCCAGACTTCTTTCCATCAAGGTCTTACACTTCTCCACCCATCCCACGGGAAACAAAGATTCACATGGCCAGGAAGAAATTTCCAGTTGCACAGTTGGCCAACAGCAACAAGGCACTGTATTTTGGATCTGGTGTCATTACAGGTCATTGTGCTCTAGCACTCAGAACACCACAGAGGTCATGGGTGGTGGGTTCAGAAATGGATGATGGGAGACATAAGCTACTTCCAGCAGATAACACGATTTCCCCGTGTCCAGGCAGCCAAAGTAGGAAGTAGATCATTGCTGACAGACTATGGGCATCCAAGGCAAGAGGGAGCATGTCTCCAATGAGCCATGCAAATCAGGTTTGCCTGCCTTTAGAAAACATAGCAGCACCCATCCAATCAGATATCACAATCAGGAAAGATGTTTTTTGGAAAACTAAAGGGGGATAGTGGTATAGGGAAAAACCTGAGATCATCCAGGTGATCTTTAAGATCCCCTCCAACCCAAATCATTTTACAGCTGCCCTATACCACATAAGCCCTTTCTTACATGCTTTGCAATGTTACTGCCATGAAAGCTCTGTCCAGAGAAGAGACGGCTGAGCAATGTAGCTGCTTCATGCTACATACTGATATGTGAGCTTTCATTACTGCTAAATGCCTCCAGCAGTTAAAATGGCAATACTCAGGTTATTAAATGCTGTTATAATGGTTCAGTATATCACCATCTTTGTATACACCAATGGTTTTGTTCCTAAAGGAGTTTTACTTACCCCATTTACACCCTACTAGCACTGGACAAGCTGCATGCCTTGTTCTATAATCACCCTCACCACTTCTGAAGAGGTTGTACCAAAATACTGCTGTTCCCTGCAGAAAAAATACCAGATGTGGATTAGACAGAACCCAGCCAACGTGCTGAACTCATTGACATGAGGAAGAGGGATAATGCCCAAGAACCCAATTGCAAGTTCTTATGAAACACTTCAGCATAGGTCACAAATAACAGCACACAGAAAAGACAACTTACTCTCAACTCTAATTCAGTTGTGTTCAGAGATCAAAAACAAGATTTAATAACAGCTCTACACTGAAACCATTCCCACTATAAACTCTAAGAATCAAGTAAGCTGCACAGGCACATTAACTGACTTAAACAGATACAAGAGTAATGAAAAAAAGACAGTAAATGGAGAGGGGAGATGAAAAGCAGCTATACAAAGAGTGACTTTACCTTCTTGGGCCATATGGCTGCCCCAAAATCTGGGAAAACTGTAGCTCCTCCAGCTTCCACATCACTCATCTAATAAAACAAAGTGAGAAAACAAACTCAAACCAATCCTTTACAACACCTTTTGTACACACGGTTCCCCAAGTTCAAGTGCCCCTTGTCCTAACACAACTCACACCTCTGTGACTTGTAGTAACAAAGAGACGGATTTCAACCAGCATGAATTGCTAAGCTGGTTATTGAAGGCTGTTACTTCAAGCTTATATACGAATTAAAGCCTTCAGCTGATGAAGTGCTGATCTACAAGTACATATTATACAAGTTAGCCATAAAAAAACCAAACCTGAAGCATTAATAAGCCAGTACTCCAAAACAAAGGAGAAGACTTCAGAGTAAGTTAGTTTCAGAATTTCATTCTGGTTTATGATTCAATTAGAAAAATAAGTGCCTGTTAAACCACATTTCCTCAAATTGAAACCGTGTCCTTGGAACTCATTTTCATAATTTAGTTTAGCATCTTGGTCAACCACTTCAAAAAAAACAACAATACAAGTGGAAGACCTCAGTTTTCTACACAATTTCTTTGCTGTTCCCCAATAGTTCTATTCTACTTCAAGTGCTTTAATAATACATACACCAATGAGCCCTAAAGAAATGCTTACATCTTTATGCTTTGCCATTCTACACTGGAACGATTTTAAGCCTATGGCCTTAAACAACCTTAATTTGTTAGCAATGTTGGATTCACTTTAAGCTCTACAGATGTGACTCAAAACCTAAAGTCCCTGGAAACACTTCCATTAAACTAAGTATTATTTTCACTGGTCTCAGTAAGTTTTTGATGAGGAACTAATGGACAGAAACAAATTAGTCACATCCATCTCCCACAACATGTAAACAATCAAAAACAATCCCCACATTCATCACTGCAACTAGGATTTCTGTTGAAAGCAGAAGTTATTACCACTCTGGTGTCCTCCTGCTTGGTACCTACAATAAAAGGGCACAAGATGCCATACAAGCCCCGTGTTTTGCCCCTTCCAGCTAGAAAGCTTGTGCATGCAACTCTGCAAGTTAATACCTACACCTTAACAAGAAACCACTCTTTAATAGAGACATCAGTACACATTTGATAACTTCTGCACGGGACACAAAGGGTGAAATGCCTTCAATCATGTCCCAATTGGATTCCCAATTCTATTCAAACAGGAGAGCACCTGATACTGCAAGAGTTGAAGACTCTCCTTCCAAACACCAACAAACCTCCACAAACTGTGCCCGCTGCAAACAAAACATCACGGAGTTACACCCAATTCATAAAGGAGCATCATACTTACATAGTTTAAAAAAGTGGCCACACGATTTCCAGTCCCTAACCGCTTGAAAGCATCTGGCTCATCTTTCTATAAAATTAAATGAGAATAACTGCAAACTTCAAGCTCACAGACAGCAGACAAAGAAAGGTACTTACATAGTTAAGAAACGTCGCTAGCCTATTTCCTTCCGATTTGAGAGTGCTGTCAAAGGGTCGCTGTAACAGACAACAACTTTAACCTCTCATTCCAAATGGGCTCACACTAGAGTTACATACGCAGCTCTGCATGAAGAGCCTCAGGCTCAAAGAGCTGGAATTAAGAGGGGATTCACAGGGCAGCACTAAAGCCATCACAAATTGCAGCCACAGTGCATAAATGCATGCACATTGCACTCCGGTGCTGTAGGGAGAAGTAGCACGCAAGTAATTCTCAGGGCATTAGAGTAGAAGCAGTGCTTTCAGGTGGTATTTAAGTAATGAACAGGCTGTTATTGCAGCGGACACTGCTCTGAAGTCAACAACTGAGGTTATGAAAAATTCAGCTTGAACAGCATTTAGATAAGACATTAGATTCTCAACGTGTGATGATCTCAAAGAAGTGTCATAAGAAAATCTGTTTATTTCTAACAGCAACAAATTAGAATAACAGTCATTTATCTCAAGTTGTTGTCTATCTAGAGCTAAGGACCGTATCAAAAAGATCAAGTGTTGTGAGTTTCATTTGTTGAAGTGTGAGATCATACAGGTGCCAGTTTATAAGCAGAAAACACCCAGAAGCCCAGGGCTTCTGAAGGGCACAGAGAAAAACGCAATTAGAGGTTTATATGTATTGCTAGTTGTCAACAAGATTTAACCAAGTAACGTTAAGATGAGATCTTCAATACCAAAATAATCTTCAACACTCAAAAAAAAATACAGAAACCAGCATTAGGAAAAGACAAACAGCAAGAAAAACTCTAAGATGTTGAAATAATCGAGTAGATTGTACTCCAACAGAACATCTTTCCTGAAATGAGTTTACACTAAGAAGTACAAGCGCAAACTTCCTGCACCACTACGTGCAAATTCAATCTAATAGCCAGCATAGAAGCTCAGATGAAAGGAGTTCCCCTGTTTCCAAGACCTCTGCCAAACTCAGGTCCAGCCATGCATTTCTGAGCTTCAATATATAAGATTCTTCTGTAACTTTTGAGTACCCAACACAATCTGAAAGTCAAAACATTTAAGCATTAAAGCTTCCCCATCTGAGAGCTGTAAGGGAACAAAAAGCTGTGAGGCTGATCAGACAGTGAGAGAGCAATGTCTCTGGATTCCAGTCCTGGAATCCGTGACGCACAGAGCCTGGCAGACCAGTCCAAGCCCACGGCAAACTCCCTGATTGCCCTGCTTTAACTGATGACTGCAGCCAAGCCTATGTTCCAAATGGAGCCTTGTCCCAGCTGCCTAATCCAAAAGTAAAGACCATAACGACCAAATTGATATCTGAGGTCCTTGAGTTCAAAGAGAATTTAAGAGCATTGACTTCACTCTGGAAACAAAGCAGTCTTAAAGTTCACAGAAAAATTCCCTCAACAGGCCAAAGCTAACGAGTAGGAGCTTCCACAGTGCTGGGGATTAAGATTATTTATGGACAGTGTTAAGTAGGGCCCCTTCAATCCTGTTCTCAATTATTGGGTGACCCTCTGGCTGCAGCAATCCGTTCTTTCTATCAGATAAAAATACAGGAATAGTTTGAATTCAGACGGATTCAATTGAAGAGAAGATTCTACCTGAAACCAAGGCATCACAGATGGATTCTGTATTAATAACAACCAGCCATCACAGCTCTTCAGCGCGATTCGTGTACCAAAACAATTGCAGTAGAGTGATTGTCTTCCCCCCTCTCGCAGCTAACCGGAGCTCACCCTTGCCAGGTAGAGCCCTCTAGTGCCCAGCACAGATCCAACAGTGCCAGTGGTAAGCTTCCCTGCTGTCACCACAGCACTGGCATCGTGCACAGAGGTGACAAAACCCTGCTGACCTCCTACAGCTGCAATCACACAGTTTAAGGCTTTTATCAGAAGGGCTCCAACCCAAAGACTTCCATAAATGCATCTCTTTTGGAGGGACATCGCCTGCTCAAAGTACTTTAAAATACCCATAGGAGGACTGACAACCTTGCTAAGTTTATAAACCCAATGGAACAATTCAGTCCCCCATCCAGGGCTGAGTTTCCCAGTAGGGTAACAGAAGGAGTACATATAAGAACAGCACGACTATCTCGCAATATCTCTACACTGTGCAAGGAACCAAAGGGACAAAAGCAGGCAGTCAGATTTGTTCATTGGTCTCTTGAACTTCCAGCACCAGAGAAAGGAATGAGAGTTTTCCAGAGGTCATAATCCATTCCATGCAACTGGGCTGTACATTAGAGCGTTTTAATAGAAAAGACATTTTAATAAGGGTTTCAACAGTTCCCAAAAGTGATCTGTTCCCACCCTCACTCCACACCCAAGGAGTAATTGGAAAAGTAATCTTACCCTAGAAAAATCAAAGTGTGGCTCGTACTGCCCTCCCATTCCATAATTAGCAACCTACAGGAGAACAAAGCAAAATATATTTATACAGTGAACTGCACGACTGCCGCATAAGATAACTCTCAAAGATCCAAAACATCCCTTGAGAAATGGTGCTCTGTGGCAAGATTGTTATCTGCTTAATAGATATCCACTTAGCTCATTTTTCTTCACATTGCCAGTAATGAGGTGTGCAGATAAGCACTGTGTGTTCCCTCCCTTTCAGTTTAAGGGTTCCACTGAGAATTTCTCAGTACTGATGCTTCTTAACAGCAGCACTCTTCGATAATCACCACAACCACCTGATAAACATGAACACTCAGCAGTTGCTATCACACTTACTCCCTCCTCCTCTGAGGAGGCAGAATCTGAGCATGGGTGTTTCTCTAGTACGTGTCTGATCCAGGAGATGGTACCATTTGTGACCTTACCCACTCACCAGGAACCCATGTGTGCAGTGAACAGAATGCCTAGAAGGAGCAGGAGGACAGGAGCAATGCTGATGTTTGTTTCTGGATTACTACCACACCAGCCCACTGAACAGCTACTTGTCGGATCTCATCCTGGTAAGGTGAAAGTGTACCAACCTGCAACAGCTCAGCTGTTTTCACTGTCAGCCCCGTGATCTGCTGCATTCGTTGATTCACCTTTGCCACAACAGGATCATCATCTTCTTCCAACCATGAACTAGGGCAAGAGAAGGGAATGGGAAACAGCGAAACATTCTAGAATACAAAGCCCCAGCCACCAGTTTCCCCAAAGGAGAAGGATTCCTTCTACCCTAAGTTACACAGCTGAGCCATTTACCATGCATTTGTTGTGCAAGCTTTGGCTGCATGCAGAGTATTTCTAGTTTTCCACTGGACGTAGCACACGAGGGCTGTTAAGCACAGAAAACTTAAGGCTGAACTCTTCTCTATGCTTACCTTTTTGATACCCTGTAGCTAGCCACTGTAAGGACACCGGTTTTGGGATCACGTACTGTGGCTCGTGCCAGCTGTGCCAAAAAAAATCCCAAACAGGAAGAAACATCAACTACAGATCAAAAAAATAGACTTTGATCCTAGCAAAATCAGCAGCTGCTTTATCAAATTTCAACATATCACAGCATGAAAGTTAAACTCCAACCTAAAGTTTGTTCCAGTTTCAGGCTAGAACAGTACACACAAAAATGCAAACGCGATCCATCACCTGCAGCTGATTCTAGAGAAAGCAATTGATTGCAAAAGCCATGATATCCATTGAATCCACAAGTAGTGCTAACTGAGGCACCTTATAAAAAAAGACTTCCTTAAACAGCTGGAGTCCGTATTAACAAGATGGAACAACAACAAAGTCCACATATGAAGCTTATGTTCTTGGCAGAAAGAATTGCTGGATGCTCCATATATTTAATGAGCCCTTTCCTCATGTGGGCTGGAAAAAGCTCATTCTTAGATTTAAAAAAAAACAGATGAAAACATTTGCAAAATGAATTACAAACTACAGGGCAGACAAATCCACTTGTCCTGAGGACAAGACTCAATATTACCACACTTAGATTTTGCCAACTGGAAAATGCCTGCAACATCTGCTCTCAGCGACAGATGCTTTTCGAACAGCTTACCTATGCATTTTGCACAGCAAATAACGCATCTCAGTTAGGATGCATCATATAGGTAGTATATAGGAGGAGTCTGGAACCTTGCAGAACTGACCAGGCTCACTGTGGCAGCAAAGCTACAGCCTGCTGCTTGCTTAACAGGCAACTTGGGTTTCGTACTTGCAACTGAGAACAAGAACTGGGACAATCATTTGTCTGACTGCAAAGTCAAACCACATTTAAATTTAACTCCTGAAAACCACAAACACTTAAAACCGTGCCTTCTTCCTTCCACTTAATTACAGGCCTCAGAAAACCTTTTTATTTGCGTTTTCTTCACAGCAGGCAGCTATTTCCTTCATTTCTCCTCAAATAAGCCTCCAGCCAGTTTTACAGTCCTTGTCTCATCCCTATACAAGAGCTCTTGGCACGTCTACTCATCTAATTCTGACTCAGTTACCCTGCTCCACATTTCTCCTGCGTAAATCACAGCGGAATAAGCAGGCTGACAATGTTGTTCTTCCCTGTGCAGCGAAGCACAGCTTTGGGGATGCAATTTCGCTTCCTAAACTTTCTATTATGCTGCTACTTGAGCTTGCACATGCCTGCTTGATTTCTGCCCTTAGCACTGGGACCTAGTGGCATATCTTTGCCTTTTCAGGCTCCCACACCAACAAAGTTAAAGAGTTTTGGTGACCATTTCCAGCACTGAACAGCTGACACAGCCAGCTCTGATGTATTGCCTGTCAAGTTGGAACTACTTCTTGGAACTGGAGTAAAAGCAATTGCACTTTGCAAAATAATAAAGACCAACTTGAGTATCACATACAGATGTTGTTTCTCTACAAAATAAGAAACACTGGCATGCATAAACTGTTGATAATATTGAGTGTTTAGACCCAGAAGTAGAATTTTCTTGTAAATACAAGGAAATATTCATCCTCCTGAGCCCAAAACTAACATTGCTTCAGAGTTTGTCTCAAAGCTTCCATGATTATTAACTAAAATTTCATGATAGAAATTAAGCTACATTAATGATCATCTCATCATAAGATTTGCATTTTCCAGTATTTCAGTAGTACTGCAGAACTCAAAGCTACTCTTCCTACAGAGCAGGAAGACAGATTTCAGTAATAAGTTAAAAGCAACTATTTCCTTGTAATTAAAGAAGCCTGAATCCCAAGATTTACCTCCTGTTGTACTGATTCTCATCCTACAGCTGCATAGGTAGCATGAAGAATTCCTTTCACATTACTGACATAAGCAGAACTGAGCAAGCCCTAATATTTTCCATCGAAGCTTTGAACAAAAGCTGTAAAACCAAAAAACCTAACAGCTGCCCTATTTAGAAGGTGCTTGATTTCATGAAATAATTTAATGATTTAATCTTTCAATGTTTCTATTTTATCTGAGGCTCAAAGTTTTACAGTATGACATAATAGGAAAAGTCTGTTTGCAGAGCTGAGAATCCTCTTTGAGAGGAAAGTGTTCTGCCAGCACTCCCACAGCTGGCCAGTGCTCACAAGTCCAGAACAACAAATAATTCTGGGCGTCTGAAGAAGTATCAGTTCCTCAAACCATGTAAACATCAGTAGGTACTTATGTTTACATTTAGAAATGCATGAAGGCAACCCTTGCCTGGAATTTCATCACCACAGTTGTTAGCAGGAGCTACAAGGGTGCTAGAATGAACCGATCCTATGCAATTCTACTTTCCTGTCAGACCTGGCAAGCACAAGAGATGGAGCATCTATTGCTGATCTCACATTGCCAGAAAGGGAACAGACTGGTAACTCCACCTCTGAGAAAGTCAGATAAAATCACTAACTTCGTGGGGTTGTGCGCACTCACATCATATTAAAGGTACTGCAGTTCAGTTCAGCCTCATCTCAAGAAGGTGAGTGAGGACATGTTGGGCATCTACCACTGTGAGCCAGGCAGTCGCCTACCTTTCCAGGTCCAGTCCTTATTTACTGAGGAATTCTGCACAGTTAAATGCAACACTGCATAAACACCTTCAGGAGCCTGGGCTTTAGGGTCCTACATCAGGCAGTTTTGAAATTGTTCCCCTTAGCTTCACAGTGTTTGTATTATCTGTATTATGAAATCATTCTCTCAAATCCTTTGCCTCGCCTTTGCTCACAGATCAAAGCACTCGATTAGCAGTCAGTGAGATGAAGGGAAACTTACCCTCGGTTTGGCCAGTTGTTTAATTTTCTCAATTTCCTCATCAGACATGACATCATAATAGCGCACAATATGAGGGCTATCCCATTCATCTTCTTCTTTAAAGGGAGCTATGAGCAGGTGGGGGTTCCTGTTGCCATCGTGGTACCTACAGAACAGCCTCTTCTGCCTCCGAGGGGTCTGAAACAAGGCATCAAGTAAAATGCATTGTTTGCTCAACCACCATCCATAAACTTAGAAACAGGCAAAAAAAAGTGTCTTATTTCACAGGCAGTAGCAAGAGCTGCCAGCACACTGCCAGTGTCAGAGGTAAGCAGCAGCAGTGCTGATACTTATTGTGAATGAAGACATGCTGCTGCAGATGCCACTCACTAAAAAGATCTGAAAAACCAATCTCTCAGTTAAATCCTAGTAGGCTATAAATTCAGATTCAATAAATATACAAAATTTGGCTGTAAAAAAAAATGCCTGGTTCTTATAATTTCAACTGCGCAGAGAAATAAATGGATTCCTTCCTGCACTAAAAATAATTGAAGTACCAAAGACTGACAGGTCAGTATGGACACCCCAGAAGCAGCCATCAAGATGCACAAGATGTGATGCCATAACAGTGGCAAAACATAACTAGTTCTCAGTGGAAAAAGCCTCCTATCGTACCAATACAGCCAGCAACTGAAGTGACTGTCAGGAGACTCAATTCTCAACAACCTTCAAGAAGAACAAGCTGAGAGCTGTTCTGTACAGAATTAACAGGTTAAGACAGAGGCTGAGGTGTAAGTGCATGCCTCAGGCTGGACAATCACGCTTAGTTTTTCCTGCACAGCTTAACACATGAGCAAACTTGCCCACCCTCACGCAGAGGCACTGCAGTCAGAAAAGCTCTGCCTTTCTCTTACCATTTTCACCCCTTCACCTCTGCAGAGGGCCTCGTAGATATCGCGCTCGGGCAAGTAGTCCAGAGGTCTCTCATAGGCACCGCTTTGCACCACTGGTTCCGTTGTGGCCACTGTCTTGTTTGAGGACTTCTCTCTCTCCTTCTCCAGCAGCTTCTCAAAGTACCGCAGATTGCTGCCTGCTCTCTCATGAGTACTGTCTGCGTTGGGGAAGGACAGACAGAACCAGTGGCTGGTACAGTCTCAGGAATTTTTAACACAAGGAAGACTCTGCTTCAAGGTTCAGCAATAATCCTCTCCTTCCTAGAGCACCATCAAGCAACCAAGTGCTCTGGCTCCTGTTTGTCTTTGCAGAAGGAAGCTGGCATTTTTCTGCAGCGATTTCTGACAGGGTCTATCACAGAACATGCGATTCTGAGTGGAAGGTTTTGGTCATCACAGCCCTGTACTTCACATATTGCCTGCCCAGCTCCACCCAGGAGAAGCAGACCACAAGAGATCAAGCTAGGCTACTTGCAGCACCCTTCTTCACCATACCTCTCATCTGCAGTGCATAAGCAGGATTTAGCCCAGTACCTCAGTGAACCCCAGCCACAAACTTCAGTCTCAAACACTTCCTGTAAAGTCTGGAAGCTCAGAAGTTAAGCATTGCCATTTACCAGCTTACCTACAGCATCCATTCACTCATGCCTATACCAGAGGTATTCTGGAACACGTTCGTGATTAATGCTGTTGATATGAACTAGTAAATACCATCAATAGATGACTTTAATCACCTATTATAATTACACTGTAGAAGGAACAAGTCCCAGTTCACCACTATGCGTTTCTGGATGTAGCACCTACAACACTTCTTTGCTTTTGACTTCCCCAAGCTTTTTGTGTCTCTTATTTAACTAACCCAGATGGTCACTGAAGCAGCCACCCCTTAAAGCACAGGCTGATACTGGCTAGATAAAGGCTATCCCAGTGTAGAGGAGGCTCTCACAAAGGATTGTCAAGTCTGCTCCACTCTGATGCTGATAAGGATTTGCATTGTGCTATCAGTGCTGTGCATTATTGCAGAAGGAACTGAACACACTACAGTCATTCCTGTAACTTTAATCTAGGAATTTCAGTGTCTGCAGAAGTTATTCATCTTTCCCATTCTCCTCCCTGCTAATAAAACAATAAAACAGCTTCACTTACTCTCAGGATGCAGCCAGCATCTAGATTAAGAACCACAGCTGATTTAAAAACCATACAAATATTTCAGTCAGATGTTAATTAGAGATAATAAACCTTCCCAACACAAGCAGCAAGCAGAGCTGTACTTAAAAGAATGCCTATTTGCTTACTTAAAAGAAACCTAGAAACAGCACAGATAAAACCAGGTCTCAGGAAATTCCATCTATGGTCTGACTGCTCAGAAAAATACATCAAGAGCTCAGGAAAGAAACCACCTAACAAAGAGCATCTGCAGAGAAAAACGTGAAGAAATATTAAGTCAGTAGGTTTTGACAGCAGAAGTGGAACTCTGCTGAGCCCATGGCAGCCTTGATCTCTACTGGAATCCTCAAGCCCAGGCATTAACCATTACCAGACACATCACAGTACACCAGAGATACAGCGGTCAGACAGACACTTAGGTAATAACAGCACGGCCTATAGGATGGCTTGCTGAAGACATTTCATGCACAAGTAGACTTTTCTCTTTAGCTTAAATTTGTTTACAGGTCATCTGGCAGAAAATCCTTCCAGTCAACCCACCCATAAGAACGGGCTGTTCTTAGCAGTTACTGGCAATGCTCTTACCAAGGGATATCAGGCGCCTCGTAAGCTCCATGGCTCTGTGCAAGTCCCCAAACTGGAAGACAGCATAGCTGAGATAATCTAGGATCTCCACTTTGCTGACAGTAGTATCCTCCCCCTCATCGTGCTGTTTTAGGGCTTGCTCCATCCAGAGCACTGTGTGATAGTAGTCACCATCATTGTAAGCAGTCTTGCCCATACCAAAGCAGTCACTCACTGTCAAAGACGATCTATATTTTGTTCCTAATAACAACAATAACAAAAAAAATCTTTAAGCTTTAACCTGCACAGAAGCATCCTTGCCCTCATATGTGGAGGCACATTGAGAAATATCAATAAATACACAAATTTATAATAAAGAACATCTTTTGAAGAACGCACTAACAGTGATTGACACCCCATCCTAAGCTGGTCACCTTCAGGAGTTGAAAATTGCATTCCATCATCATTGTGGCATTCACCTGTTTGGGAACCAACCAGTCTCTCTTCAGCTATTCTGCCTTCTGCTGTAGACAAAGGCAGAATGGACTGAAAGCTTAGCAGGCTTGACAGACACCGAGTTCACACTGTTGGTTATCAGAGATGTGTGGCTACACAGCACACTGCCTCGTTCACTCTTGAGGTGTGTATCTGTGCATAAGCAAGCTGATTGTTATTTAGGCAAACTAGGTTCAGTTGTGTAACATTTCCGGTTGCTCCAGATCAGGTGCACAGATACGGCTTCACTTTCAGTTCACTGTTAGTGACCTACATTTAACTCAAGCTGTTTTGTAAACCCAACTACCCACACTCTAACAAAGTCCAGGCGATTTGTAAGCAGTGCTACTGGAACGGATTGCAGTGGCTAGCACTTCTCTTACAAATACCCATGGGGACTCCTGAGAGAACAGTGACATCACCATATATTTATCCAGTCTCAGAAGTAACTTTGTGGCAGGTATTGTTAGTCTTCATTCCATAGATAAAGAACGAGAGGGCAAGAAGAGAACCACGCTTTGTAAAAAGCCACCAGAGCAGTGAATTAGGGAGCATCTCCTCTGCTCAGCTCTTAAGTTCCCAGGGAAACAGCCATGCCATTTACCTACACAGCTACCAGCACAAGCAGCTTCCCAGCTTTGGTACTGAGACTACAAAAAAGCCAGAACGGATTTCCCCTTAAATTAACAGAAATAAAAACTTGAGCTGGTCAGTGTGGACCGCGGCTCCCTGGCTTGGATGGAAAATACCTCATTCTCAGAACATTACAGCCAGTGCAACCTCTACTGCTTGAGCCACACGATTTCAGAACCACAGGCCTTTATTTCCACTCAAAATGGACTTCTGGAGAGTTTGAGGGTGTTCCTGTTTGCATCTCTTTATAGCAGATGAGACCATCGCCCACTTGCCTGGTAAGTTCCCTCGAGAGAGAGTTTCAGGATCCAGTTTGTACGTGTCCTGCAGGCGCATCAGAGCCTTGGCAGCCCCTGTCTCATCTTCTTCAGTTGGAAAAAACTGACGCTGAATCGTGAGATTTGTGATAAAGCCTTCATAACAAAAGGAGAAGCTGTTAACTGTGATGGCTTGAATAAGTTCAGCACCAGATTAACACAGGACACATCTGCTTTGTCCCTAAATTCCAAAATTCAAATTAACTAGATTTAAAGCCTCTCATTAAGCTCTCCATTTATACAAGCATTGCTTTCTGTCCCATTATAAGAAACAGAGTTAGCAGGCAAACGACAAGAGAAATAACCATCAATACATTCACTTGGCCACACAATTACTGACATACAATGACAAGAAGTGCTCTGTCGATTCAGTACAGATCTCATTTTGATTCCTATTTACTGACTGACGTGGTCAAAAGTGACTGCTTACAGATGCAGCAGATTGGGAAGTAAGATGAGTACGCTGTTACACAGAGGAATATACAACTCAAGACAAGATGTAAAACAGCTGATAACTGCTGGCCACTTCAGGACGTCCTAATCTCCTCTTTGCTGCAAACTACACAAGCAAACTAAATGTGATGTGCCTACGACAAGCAACAGCTTTGAGTCTTGACTCAGCAGCACGTTTCCCCACTTGGGTACCCAGTAAGCAAGAGCCCAGTCATTCGTTTAAGTTTCAAACTAAATTAGCAACAGTATTTAAGCCACAGCTGAGTCTGCAGCTCCCAGAACATAAGGGGGGAAGCAATGGTGCAGTAAGGGGACCCCCACCAACACCCGCCCTGCAGCTCCTTACCATTTGTTGTATCCTGAAGAACCAGGTTTTCTAATTCCAGCCAATCAGTGTTTAAACGCTTCACCAGCTTGTAAGCATTCACAGGGTGTGCCAGGTACCCCTCTGGATCCGAAGTGGATTTGCTCGTCAGCACATCCATTTTTTCAGCCCAGCTGGAAAGAGAGAACTGCATTCCTCAGCCTGAGAACAATTTCTGAATGCATGTCTTCCTTCTGAAGTCATCCTAATTACATAGCTAGGACCAACTTACTGCTGCTTTTGCTATCGTAACCAGATGTAAGGCTTTTAACTTCACAAGAATGAAATGAGATTCATTGATTTATTTATTTTTTTTAAATCACAATATGCTCTTTTCAAAGAGATTTATTTCCCTGCCTATTAATTTAAATCTCAGTAGGCATTCATCTCCCCTGCAATGAGTCTTAGCCATCAGTTTTCAGCATATTGTACTTCAGCAAATAATAAAAAGCCTCATTTATCTATCTCAAATGTACAAATTCCTATTAACCCTTATGACAAGTATTTGGCCAGCCTCTCCCCAGTACCCAGCAAGGAAAAAAAACTTTGCTGAGGTAAGCTAATAACTGAACATTAGAAATCCCCTTTGAGTCTAACCCCAAACTCAGCCATGAATGAACCGTGGCTGTAAGCAGTTCAATACAGCCATGGGCACAAACTGCCAGTCTGCTTTATTCTGTGTATCACGATGCTGCAGCAAAGCCAGATGAGAACCCCTTGCAGAGATATCAGGTTAATGACACGTTAAGATGTGTCTCACATCACTTAAAAAAATAAACAGCTTTCACTGCATCCAGCATTGATTTTGCAAAGTAGTAACAAGGTGAAGTTTTACTCTGTTCACAGCAGTATTTTGAATCAAGCATCTCACAATTGCTTTCTATGTATAAAGAAATGCCACCCTATTCAAATGATGAAATTCAGCATCTGTTACAGAGCATATCCCTCGACTAGAGCTCAAGTGTTGTGACAACTGAAATATCCTCTTGCTTACCAATACAGGAAAAAGTCAACTGCAGACTTAACCCATGCAAAGAGAAATCTGACATATGCAAATAGCTTTTGTTGCTTTAAAAAATTATATAACTTGAACTCTGTTTAAGCATACTTGAGCAGGAGACAGTTTTTTTTTCTTCAGAAGGGCAGCTTTTCAAGAAATAAATATTTGTGTGTACCAAAGTGACAAGGAATTTGGATCATTTTGCTGTCTCATAACCCTATCCCCACCCAACAACCCCAAAGGGAGATCGAGCTGCCAGATACCATCTGGAGTTCAGAAATGCAAAGCATGGCTCCAGTTACAGGCACACAGCTCCTACCAACCCAGCCCTCAGACCATCCTGGTGTCATGCCCTGTTAGGCACAACTTTCAGCTAGGTAAGTATTAACAGCCTAGCTAAGGAGAAGTGTGTTGTCAGCAAGAGCTTTGATTTGAGACACCAGGATAATACGAGCTGTGCACTGCTCACAACAGGCAGCCCAGAGCAACAGCATCTACAGGCATTTAACTCATGCAGATAAGGCTCCTCTTTGATATCAGTGTCTTCTCCATAGGAGCACTACTTACACTCATTATATTTATTGGGGAAGTGCTTCCAGAACAGGAAGCCGAGCTATAACTGAACACAACAGGTTATGCACTTTGTTGCCCCTCTTCTCTATGCAAAGCTCTCCCCTACCTTTTAATCTGAGACAGTTTGGTCTCTTCTGCCCGGATGTATTCTTTCAAAGACTGCACCAAGTCCTTCTCTGCATAGATCAGATCTGTCATCTGACCTGAAAACAGAATACAAGCAAACAGTCACCACACTCATGAGCAGTTCCCCAGCAGCACCAAAGACCTCAGATGCTGCAGCCCCTTTAAGAACAGATAAATCAAAGGTGTGCAATTAGAGCTGGTATGCTTTCAGACTTGCTACACACAGGTCTGACATTTAAATGCTTTAAGAGGCCATTAAAGTCTCAACTTCATTTGTTCACATAGCCTTGTCTCTTTTCTTTAAACCGTCTCCAAATTACTTTACTGTTGTAATTATATGCCACGCAATCAAAATAAAGGCTTGACATTAATGAAGCTACTGAATCAAAGCAACAAGACATCCAGATGCCCTAACAGCTGTTCAGCACATGGACAGAAATGAGGTCAGCTACTACTCTACCATTTGAGTCACTTAAAATTACAGCTTTTCAGTACTGGTATCTGTGGATACACAACCTACCATTAAGGAGGAACTTCAGACTGATGTTTATAGACTGACAAAGTCTCTCCTCATTAGCATTAGAGACAATTGCTAGCATATCCATCTGAAGGGTTGTGACAAACTTCACTTTTCAATGAGCAACACTGAAGGACCCAGTGGATACACACAGCAACGGCTTCAGTGTCAGCATTCTAAAGTCTTTATTAGTGAGGCATAATTAAGCAGAAAGGCAGCACGATGTTCTTTTCCCAGAGATAAGAAAGGTCCACAAACAGGCAAAGGGAAAGAGCAGGGGGTCCTTCACAGTAACCTCACAGCCATGCAGGTAAGCACTGTTTAATCAACATCAGAGCACAAGGAACACGTGCTCCAATCCACTGCTTTGCTCTGGCTGATAAATTCCATACATGAGGGCAAAATAAACAAGCAGGAGTTTGGAGCTTCACTGAGCTCAAAGTTGAGGACAGCCAGATCCATTCACCTCTTATCTTTATGGTGGGAATTCCACAGGAAAGTATCAGACCGAGTCACAGCAGAAATCAGTTTGTGCCTCCTTCTAGGTTCTACTACAAAAATCACACACTGTTTAATCACAGCTGTAAGACAGCAACTAGAATTTCATCAAATCAGTCTATTTTCAAGACCTGCAGCAATATGAATTCATTGGGATTTACTGAAGTCTTACAAAACCAGGAAGGGTTTTGGAGATTTTTCCTTCCTATTCCCAAATCCAGCTCAGTTAAGAGATAGGATGTGTCACATTTTGTGAAAGAATATTTCACATTTTCATCACAGAAGTTCCCTGCATGAAATCAGCTCCTCGGGATGAAGCTTTTTCACATAAGCTTCGTGCTGCATTCCAAACACCAGATGCACAGCTCTTAGGAAAACACAAGTTGTGTTTTACTCAGAGACCTCAGAGAAGTTTGTACCAAGTTAGTCATAATGTGCTGGGCTAACCAAATGTGAACAACTTCGTGACAAAACCTGCAATGCAGAATAGCACCGAAGATGTCGAAGAGCTGCTCTCCCTGATGAAGCTGGTGTTTGATAGGGCCATACAAGGGCAGTCATACGGTTCATCTATGAAGCCTAACAGTTTTGGCAGTCTCATCAGTTGCACCATAACACCGTGCATTGGTTGTTTCCATACCTATTGAAGTGAAGAACTCTGCCTCTACACACCAGATAGAGAAAACGCTGGTAAAGAACACTGACTGCAGCCAGGGCTTCATCTTCTAGACAGCTCAAACCTGGAAAATAAGAGTTGTATCACCTTCCAGCAGCAATAAAGTCCCAGTCAAATGGTCAGACACAGACATGCTAGGAAACAGCTATATAAAAACTGTCAAGAAATACAAAGAGTGAGAAAGCCAAATAAATAACACATTTTGTAGAGTAGAAGTGGCAGCAAATGCTGGAAAACTTGGATCATTCAAAACACATCATCCCAACACTACGGCCTCTGGGCACAGCCCTCGTGGCTTTTGGATTTCCAAGGCTGCTGCTCAGCAAGCAGAACAGCCACCAGAGGAGCTCTCCCAGCATCCCCACATTAGAACAAAAGGATGGTGATAGAAGGAGCTGGCAGATGGATGGCACCTTCCCCTTGCTCAAGAACGCAGTATGATAGGAGCCCCAACCCTTAATCCAAGCTCCTTGGTACATGGATGCCAACAACAAGCTCACCAACAATACCACCATCACTGAGAACACGACACACAGCTCTGCTATGTATTGCCACATTGCAAGGTATTTCTTACATTTTCCTTCTGACTGCCTTAAAAGTCTATATGAGAAGTCAGAAATACCACAAGCTTGCAAGGATGAGTAAGCAGAAAAACAGTGTCTGAGACAGGGAATGCAGAAGACTTCTTACCATGCTGTTTTTCACCCCCCTGCAAACCATGTATTCCCAAACGATTTGTTTAAGCTCGTTCAGAACTCATACATGGGTAATGTGAGAACCAAGCAAAGCTGAATGAACAGTACCACACAGAGGTCTGCCAGCACTAAAAGCCACTATAAGTGATATAGCAGAAAGCACAGCGACTGAGAGTACTTGGGAAGCACATCAGTTTGGATGTATTCAGCCAGAACTGTCCATCTGCATGGGCTGTTCTCGTCTCACAGAGTGGTTTTTTGGACACACTACACAGAGCCTGGCAAAACAATTACAAGGGAGCCTTCCAGGCCAAACAACACAACTTCGCTTTCTCCCTGCACCTCCCCACCATGTTCACTCATGGCTCAGGATACCTGCCAAAAAGAACACTTACTACAGCTAGCAGCTTGTCTTTACAGCATCTCTTTAACAGCTTTGCCATCCTACTCAGGTTTTCTTGAGTCAATAAACAGAGACCCTCAGTAAACACAAACCAGCTCTTGCTTGAAGCAGCAGACACCTGGCCGTAGGACTTCCAAACTGTTTGTATACATTCTTTTCACAGCTGTTGTTCAGAAAACCAGCAAGAAATAACAAATTATTTCATAGGAGACTAAGTGGTGTCATAAGAAGGACGTCATAACCACAGTTTTGGAAAGCACAAACACATGTGTATACACACACATGTGCATGGCTCCCCCCACACACTACAGCCGGGCATCTGCTAACACAGGACAGCAGCAGAAGGGGCAGCAGCACCTCCCACCTCAAAAACCAGGACTAAGAGACCAGTAAAGCCTGTCTGCTTTCCTTGTATGATGGAAGAACTTAGATGCAAAGAAATGCCTGAACTCTATAGATAAGAGAGCTGCAGGACAAGTACTGCCTGCACTCCAGGCTCTTCAGCACGGTACGCCTGTTATCCAGACAGGTGAACTTAGGATTTCCTTTCATTCCAATGAGAACAGCTGCACTGCTCTGCAACAGGTTTCAGAAGGCTCATACAGATTCTCTAAGCTCAGTTTAGGCCAAGTTAAAAATCATGCAGGGGTCGTGCAGGAACTGAGAGCAGGCAGCATAGGCTGTGTTAAGAGCACAGATACCTTGAAGTGCTTTGCTCCCTGGAGATGAGCACGTGCACCACTGCCCAACCGATGGGACTGCAACAAGAGGCCAGGGACACTTAGAGCTGAACAGCTCCACATGCAGCAACATTTAGAGTTTTGTTCCTTCCCTCCCCTTAAAAGTACCCAGCCAGCAGCACGAAAAGCCAACCAAATGGATGCTGTATAAACACTTTTCAGGAGTGTGAGCCCTCAGTGAATCATTGCTCCCACTGGAAAGAGCACCGCCAGGCTGCAGTGAGCACAGGCCGCAGGAAAGAGTTCTTTCAGACCAAGCAGACCAGGATGGAATTTTTCTTCACAAGTTAGACTGAGTTCTTTATTAAACACACTACAATTTCTCCAGAAGCTATAAGAACATGGACCCAACCTATAGAAGCTATCTGCACGCCTACTGGAATTACCAGCTCTTTGCCCACAAGTCAGAGTTACAGACTGACTCTTCTTCTGTGTTTGCCTATGCTGTTAAAGAGACCTGGAAAACCACTGCTAAAATAGTGCTTCCCCACTGCATCTAAATTTAACGTATCACAGGGCAGTGTAACAAACAAGCCACTATTTCAAAGCCACCTCAGGCCACAGATGGGTTCTCAGCGCATACACAGCTGAGGTCCATACGCCAGGCTCTGAAGAGCAGCCCATCTTCCAACAGCAATTTGAGGTTGGACTCTTGGATGAGCCAACGTTCTCCAAATGCCAGTGCTTTTTACACCCAGCATCTGTTACCTGGGGACACAGCAAGGACTGCTCCACCCCCCTCACTCCCTACAAAGCCAGCGGCTTCAGAAGTGGCCAACAACTTGCCATTAGTCCTGATGGCTACACAGGAGGCTAATCATATTTAAATACAGCAGCACAAAAAAGACCTGCTAGATTCTCTTCATGCTTAAGGCCAGAGGATGGGCTGAATCATAAATGGATTCAGGATTATTGCAAAGAGCTTCTCTTAATACTGCTATAAGAAAAGCAGCCATAAAAACATCCAGCTCAGAGCGAGTCTCACAGCCAACAGATCCTTGGCACACGATGGCAGCTCTAAAGCTAATTAAAATGATTAAATAGCGAGGAAATATTAATTTTATCCCAATAGAGCAAATCTTCACTGCTAGCAGACAACTGAGGCTCTCTTCAGGGCCATAATCCATTATCCAGATGCAGTAGGTGCTCCAACATCCAACCACTCCCCTGACCTAAGAAATATGAAATCAGGTGCTCATCAGGGTCCCACTCAGAACTTGAACCTCACGCCAGGATTACTGACAGCATCAGTGCAGCATGAAGTTACCTCCTAAAACAGCTAGCTCCTGCTCACAGCGAGGGAGGGAAAAGGCACTGCTTCCTTCCAATATCACATAGCTCCTCACAAGCAAGTTCTTTTCTCCCTTAAGGATCACCTAGTAATTCCTTCCCAATTCCCTCCTCCAGTATACTTTGAGTTTGCAGCTCAAAGCAGCTTATGCCTACATCACCACCTTTCTTGCCAAAGGGCTTAATGTGCATCTGAAAACAATTATAATTGCCTAACAAATACTACAACATGATCCCCTTGTACTTCTCATGGCAAGCCAAAAGGAAAAGAGGAAAAGCTGTTATTTGCACGCACTGACAAGGACACAGTATGTCTATGCAAAACTGCATGCATCTTTTTAAAGGGTAAAATGCCTTGTGTTACCCTTACTGATACTACCCTCAGGAAGCATAAGCATCTGGATAAGTTTCCACTTGTTTAAACCATAGCAAAAAAATACTTCTTCAGCACCATAGAAGACAAGAAAACTCACAGGGTTAGTGCAGCAAATCTGCCTGCATCTCACCCTGCAGTGCACACAAGCTCATCATGCAGCTGGAGCCACACTGCACACTGTTGGTGAACACATGAGCACAACAACACACTCTTCTCCCACTGCAATATGTTTGCCAGCATTAAGATCCAGACTGCATTTTACTGTGCAAAGCCCAAGGTTTTGGTACACCTACATGTTTGCCTTCCATACATTCGCACCACATGAAAAAAAAAATCCATTCAGAAAGAACTGTTTAATGACACATCAGTGGGCAGCACGGTGCTCCTTTCAACTGGTAACAACAGCTGAATTAAGCTCAGATGCGCGGCAGGATCTCAGATCACCCTGGGACGCTCCTGATGTACCCAGCGTTCTTCATACAGAGAGCCATACACAAAACTCAGGCCCAGGCAGAGGAAAGCCATTTATGTTTACAGCTCGCTTCTATGGAAGCTTGCCAGGGCGCACAGCGTGGGTATTATAAACAGACTCGATTCCTGACTTCAACCTAGCACGAACTCCTCGCGTTGAGCAGTAAATCGTGCTCCCCCTGCTGTTACAGCCTGAAATGCACGACCACGTTCATGTTGTACTTCCTGCACGGAGCTACATTGAAACGGGAATCTCAGTAAGTTACAGCATGAGCAAAATCCTTGTCCCTTAGAGTCACTGCAATGGTAATTTACAGTTCTCCAGTGGCATTATGAGAAATATATAGCAAAATATGGTTTTGCTATATAACTACAACATACCTGTATTCCCAAAGTCCTTGATACCAACAAGCTGCAGCACCCGCCTGGAGAAGATGGCTGTGACCTTCCAGAGCCACTTCAGCTTCACAAAGCACTACAAAGTCAAAGGACAGAAGGTTCGATTACACACTTATCTTCTGGGAAAGCCGACCTGGGGGAGACGCTGCCCGAGAGCAGCCAGCGCAGAGCTATAGGATCCCTGCAGCCCTGCCCACAGGTCATAGAGAAGCTCGCTGTGCCCCGTAACCCAACATTCCCCCCCCCCCCCCCCCCCCCCCCCCCCCCCCCCCCCCGCCCCCCCCCCCCCCCCCCCCGGCCCCCCCGGCCCCCCCCGCCCCCCCCCCCCCCCACCCCCCCCCCCCCCCAGAGGAGCACCGACAGCCCGAGCGGGGATCTCAGAGCTCTCCTCCAATCTCAGTGACTCCATCACCATCTCCGCCGCTGCTCGGCGCACAGCGGTGCCTGCGGGTCGGAGGGAAAGGATTTCTTTTCGAAAACGAATTCTGAACGAAGCTGAAAGCGAAAGGAGCTGGGAGCGGAACAAGCGCGTTCCGGAACCCTCGCAGAGCCGCAACTCCGAGCAGCGGCCAGCACGGGGAGCAGCACGGGGAGCAGACGGGCAGCAACACGGGCATAAGACGGGACAGCAGCCCTGCAGCTCTCACGCCGCCACCGCCCGCAGGGCACCGCCTCCGAAGCCGCCGCTACCGGGTGCCGCAGCCCGCAACGCCGCCTGCTTACAGCCAGCCGTTCTGGCTCTTTCCAGCCCCGCCGAGACGCGCCGGGTCGGCGGCAGAGGGAGCGCTGCGAGAGCCGCCCGGTACCGGCAGCCTCCGGGAGGGGAGAAGAGGGGGGAGCCGCGATGACCCCCCGCCCCGACTCACCGCAGCCCCTCTCGGCGCTCCCCAACCCGATCCCGGTCCCGCACCCCGTTGCCGGCCGCTCCCCTCCCGGTCCCGCTGCTCTTGAGCCGCCGCCGCCGCCGCGCTCCGAGCCGCGCCCCCCGCCCCGCCCGCGCCGTAATGCCGCGAGTGGAGGCGCCGCGCGGGGCCGCCCCGATCCGCTCAGCCCTGCGGCCGCGGTGGGGCGATTCCGGCCCGTGGGGCGATGTCCACCCGTGGGGCGGTTCCGGCCCGTGGGAGGCGGACGCCAATTAAGAGAGTTCATTACCAGTCATCACAATGAACAGTGATCGCCGCAGAACATCATCACAGTTATCTCAACCAAAAATAACGGCTCTTAAATAATAACTAGAATCAGAAACTCGAACAGATCTTGAAAGACATCACGAACAAACAACGTCCTGCTTTCCAGATTCAGTCCTCCGTCATCACTCTGCTCACTGAGCAGAAATGCAATGAAATGTGGCTGAAGAGCCAAGATTTGGGGAGATGATTCCTACCAGAATCCAGAAAGGGAGGAATTAAGGAAACAAACAGTGCACGGATATGATTTCACCAAAGCTTTTAGCAGCTACTAAAATCACAAACCATAACAAAAAGGCCCAGCTGCCTTTGTCAGCAGGGCTTCCCGCAGGACTCCATACATCTCACACAGTACAAGCTGCAGCTAACATTTATTTAGGCAAAGTGAATTTCCCTCCTCTGTTTACAAAGGATTGCATGGCTGCCAGTGACAGAAGCGGTCTGCAGGACTGTGACTGCACTGCAGATATGGGAGCCCATCACAGACTGTACAAACAGTGTCAGCCTCCAGAGATAACGCTGTGCTTCACACCCATTTTTAACCCTTTTTAACCCATTTCTGACCCTTTTAATCTTCCTATGGCAGACTTTTGCTATTATGTCATGGATAAGTTGATTTCTCTAATTTAGTGGAAAGGACTAAAAGTGTATAAGCAGGGGGAGCACAAGGATCTGGCTTTCCTCTTGCAAATAACCAGCCGTGCAGACCTTCTGGCTGTATATACAACTTGATGCAGCGTTAGCACAAAGAGCCTGGACTCCGTAACGGTTCTACACCCCATGTTGAGCTATTCTTGTAAAGTACCATTTTTACTTTAGCTATATTTGCTTCGAAATTCTTTTAGAGGAAAATGCTGAGCTCGCAGAGTGCCCCTGGCTGGGAGCAGGACGTGTGTCAGGTTAAAAACAGCTCCTTTCTGCCTGCGCTGGGGCTGAGAATTGCCTGTCTGAGATCTGCCATCAGCCAAGGGCCTCAGAGAGCGCAGAGCCACAGGTGGCTTTTAGTGTCAGACTCAAGCAGCCCAGGCTGATCCCCCATCAGCACAGCCCCCGCTGGCACCTGGAGAGCTGTGGCACAGAGAACTGGTTTAAGAACAAGAGAACTGCACATCTTGTTAGAGTTTCAACTGCTTTTCCTAAGAGTGGAATCAAAATCCTTCCGCAGAGATCTTGGCTGCCAGACTCACACACAAGCATTTTTGGATGCCCCCTCGTCTCTCATGTTACGAGGTTTTCTGTCTGAGGCCTTAGCAGAGGAAATATTAAAATTATCTCTGAGTACTTACATAGTGCAGTGTAGTATTTCCCATAAATCAGTGCACTGAGTCAGACCGGAGGAGGCAGGGATGTGTCTGGGTAACAGAACTCTTTCTGACCTCCGTGGGGCTCAGATTTCTCTCTGAAACAGTACTTTAAAAAGTACACATGTAGAAAGACCTCGTACACAAATAAACTCTAAATTTAGCTGTGTGCTTATTGCACTTCCCTTGTTGTTTTTTATGAATGAAAAAAAAAAAGAAAGAAAGAAAAAATGACTCTGGATCCTGGAGGAGCTGGAATAGAAGCCCAAAACACAAGAATGCTGTGCAGCGGGACGGGACGACCCTGATATCAGAAACTTCAGTGCAATTTACTCTTCTGGTGATGCACAGTGCACTGCTGCCCTGAAGGACGCACCATGTCACTCCACTTATTCATGATGTGCTTCACTCAGTGTCTGCTTGCTGGATTGCAGTGGCACTGCATGACCCAGGTACGGTGCTGCCCTGCGCAGTCTGAGCAAATCCAGCGTGTTAAATGCTGACAGGTCAGCACTGTCATGCACAGAGACATTGGCTGCACCCCAACTGCTGCTCTGAACACTTTCTGAGCAGCCAAACTTGCAGCAGGTTCCTCCTGGAAGGGGCAAATGGCCCCTCAGCCTCACACTGCTCGGTGCTGAGCCCTGATGCTGCTGAGCACACAGCAGCATTCAGGATCACTCTGGTTTGGGGGCACCAAAGTGCAGCCACTGGAAGTGAAAGGATGGGGTTTGTCCCTTACATTCTGCTGCAGATAAGCCAGACAAGAATGAGTGTGAGATAAACGCTCCCATGGAAAAGGGCTGTCATAGCAAGCAGCAGCTCCAGCTGTCCCTGTGCCAGGTGGGAGGCTGAAACTGGATTCATGGGGAGATGAGGAGCACAGGGAGGAACCGACAGCTCGAATTCCTGCTCCACGTAATTATGGTGCAGTCGGGGCCGGTCTGGCAGTGCTCTGAGCCGTGCCCAGCCGCACGTTTACAGGGTCATTTAAACTACTGCACACATAGGAATTACCAGCAGTTGCCTGAGCAGCTCATTTAAAAGTGCACCCACAGAGGATTCAAAGGGCCCGACTACAGGGAAGGGAAAAGCCCTAGCCGGTCCTCCTGATGTTATCTGAAGTGACATTGCCCATATTTTAATTATGTTTTCTAAACTGTCTTCCAAAATTACTTGGGGATGTAAGGATGCAAACTGCAGCTCTCACTGAGCACTGGTGAAGTGGGGACCGAGGCAACTTTATAAATGATGTCCTGGATATCCTGCTCCTAAATCTGCTGGTATGCACTGAAGGAGGCTGACAGCACTGCAAAAGCACTGGGAAAAGAGCCCCCATCACCCACACTGCCCAAGGAGGTCATGGATGCCCCATCCCTGCAGGCATTCAAGGCCAGGCTGGATGTGGCTCTGGGCAGCCTGGGCTGCTGGTTGGTGACCCTGCACACAGCAGGGGGTTGGAACTGGATGAGCATCGTGGTCTGTGTCAAACCAGGCCATTCTATAGTTCTATGGTACGCATGCAAGGCAGCACTCAGGGTGAAACATTTTCTATATCACATCCATGTTTTAGGCTTCTTAATCAAAGCTCGGCTCCCTTCCCAGCAGATGAGTCAGCTCTCTGCTACGCCTGCACAGCAGGACAGTGAATCACCCCACGGCCCCTGCCTGCACCAAGGGAGAGTCCTGGCAGCGGTCTGAGCCCTCAGGAGGAGTTGCTGATGGGCTCAGCCTGGGACAGGCATCTTTCGTCTCCATCACTGCACCCTGAGGTGAGAGCAAGGAGGGATGCACCTGGATCCTGGGAAGTTCAGCTACTGAGCATCACCTGTCTGAGCTTTATGTTCATTGCAGAGCAGCAACGTCACTGCTAACAGCTGAAAAAATACAAGCCTTGATAGAACACAATTGAACCACCCAGCCAGAGCCCAGAAAGCAAACTGTGAGAGGTTTAATTGAGGGCTTTGTGTAGGAGAAGGGCGTTTTTACATAGAATAAAGCCCAGGAGGGAGCACAGAGGAGGATTGTCCTGAGCCATGCAGACCTTCCTGCCTGCACACAGCCCTCGCATGAGGCCAATGCTGAACAGCTCTGAGTCATTCCTTCGCAGACTGCAGCATAAATCAAATCCAGAAATAGGAAAGGCCAGTCGGTCACATCATTCCTTTTAGGTTTAGAGGAAGATGCAGTTAAGAAATGCGGGGAAAAGTCATTACAAGATCCTGAAAAGAAGAAAAAAAAGAAAAACTCAACTACTAATTAGCGGATGAAAAGCCTTAAAAAACCCAACAACATTTTGAAGCAGTCAGCTGGGCATGGAGCCTTTCTCTTGAGGCAGAGGATGGTTTGCAGTCGCTGTGCTTTATGTGCCTGTCCTCCTGGTGTGTAACTCCTGCCTGTGAGTTCAGTGCAGGAGCTGAGCTGATTCTCCAGGGGGGTTCTTACAAAGAACAGAAGGGTCCCAGCCCAGCACAGCTCCAGGCTGCCCAACCTGAGGGGAAACCCAGCTGACCAAGAAGTGCTCACACAGAGGACCCGTTGGCTTTGTGCAAGCTCTGACAATTCATCATCTCCTTCTGAGCTCCCGATCAGTGCTGCAGCAGTGCTGGCCCTCCTGGAGCAGCAGCATCTGCCCAGCAAAATGCAGCAGTGCAGCAACTCCGGGAGCCCCAGAAATCCTTTCTGGCAAGTCACTGGATTTTAAAAATATTTGGTTGGCTGGAACAGTAGATCTTTATTCCTTCCCAGGCAGCACAGTGTGTGCACTGTATGCTCAGCATAAGTAAACAATGAATGCCTGAGCGTGAACATTGGCATGGAGCTATTAAATAAAGCAGTGAGTTCCTTTCACTTCTGCTGGAAGGAGGAAGCACGTCGTCTGCATGCACCCATGCTCCAGCTCTGTGTGTAAGTTCACACTGAGCACTTACTGGGGTTATTTCTGAGCAAACACTGCCATGGTTGGAGACACGAGTTGTGACCCAGTGCTGCTTCAGGAGCCCAACTCTGCTCCCGCAGTGGTTGCAGAGCACTGTGTGTGCTGGAAGCACCTTTAACTTCTCATTTTCTAAGCACGTGTGAATAAACCCAAGAGCTTCAATCAGGATGGGGTGTATTCTTCCTTTGTGTTACGAAATCACCAATTAAAAAATGAAAGAAAGAGGTAAACAAGCAAAGGATTTAAGCTGCAATAGCAAGAAATGTAATTCCATAATGTGTAAGGGGGTAAAGGTAACATTTTAGCAGATTCAAGTTTTCTTTATAGGGATTCTCAGAATTCCTGATGTAATTGGGGTGCTATAACTGTGTGTTTATTTCGCAGTCTGCTTCTTGCTATATATGTACTTCCTTCAGCTCTACTTAGCAATTACTGAACGCATCATGGCTAACGAAGATCCAAAGTTCTGTGGTTAATGTAGAAATGAATACATTTGAAAAAACATAATATTAAACCAAAGAGGGTAACTAACGATGCCTGTGGTAGAGATTTTAAATGTCCCCTGGCTTTTCTGCTTTCTCTACAGCTGGATGGAAAAGTGAAACAAAGGAAAATATGCTTTGACTATTTTAATTTAAGAAACGCATTAAAATGTCATTAAAATAATCTTCAGTTGCCTTTCTAGCCCACAGGACTTGGCTTATGTTCCAGGTGTGGATATGACAGAGAAGACAACACCAGGAAAATTATTTTGGCCTACAGACAAATCTTCAGCAGGTGCAAAGAGCAAAACCCTCCTGATGTCAGAACAGCTTCGTCCCGATCTGCAAAGCTCCAAGCCCACGAGACAAAGCTAATTTTAATTAGCTGGAGATCAGATGCTGACACTGCAACCTTTGCACTGATTTTGAGGAGCCAAATATTAAGTGAAGCATCCTGGGCAAAGCTACCATTTGTGCCGGGTTTCTTTAAGAACGCAATTTGTTGCACCTGGTGCAAATACCACCGGGTACCCAGCGTGCAAGGCTTTGCATTTTCCACCTCTCCTTTAAGAATCATTTTTGCTGCAGGAAATGACAGGTCAGCACATCCCACCACGGGGGTAAACGCCTCTTTTTTGTGGCGTAGGATTGAATATGGTTCCCACTGCTGCACGAGCTCCTCGCTGGGTGTGCTTCGATGACCTGACGTCGGTCCGCACCCCAGAGGCAGGGCTGGGCTCACCGCGCTGGGACCTCACGCCGTAGCCGGGTTACCAACAGCACATCGTGCTGCTGCAGGACCCTGCACGCCTCGCTGCCCGCCGCCTCCCATTCCCCGGCGGGTTCCCTGACTCACTCAATGCCTGTTACACGAGCTCGGTTCCTGGGCTTTCGGCACCCGGCTTGGCGCAGCCGGAGATGCTGCAGCCAAATCCACCCGCGAACGTCGCCGTTCATTGCAGCGGGTTGGATCGGATGATCTTTAAAGATCCCTTCCAATTCAGACGGGTCTACGATTCCACGATCACCTCGCAGCAAAAAAAGAGCAGAGAAGGGTCCGGTAGAGCAGCAGCGGAGCGGCCCGGCTGCGGTTCCCGCGGTGGCCGGGAGGGAGCAGCCCGAGCCCGGCCCGAGCCGCAGCGCCGGGGATGCTCGGAACAAACCCTTCTCCCTCCGGCAGCCGCGTTGGCTCAGCGTGGCTGTGGTGAAATGATTCTCGCCGGAGGGGAAAGCCTGCGCTAGCCAAGGAAGCAGAACTGGGTAATAGCGAGTACGTGTTACCTCAGCTCACCGTTAAACATCAATTCACATTTTGCCTACAACGCTGTGGCTGCACACGCAGGGAATGCATTTCATTATGCATCACGTGTGCTTCTTTTTGCTTTTTTTTGCTTTTTTTTTTTTTTACATAATGCCAACTTGTACTGCACATAGTTTGGGTATGAACAAAATAACTGGCACAAAAGTCAGAAAGCAAATTTAATGCTTCCATTGCAACCCGACTGGAAAACAATAGGGATCTGTGTATTGAGGCTGTGTGCTCGTTTTCTCTTAAAGCAAAAGAGTGGATTTATGTTCTGCAAGACCTGAGCATCCTGACCTTATCCTTGGAAACATACCCAAACACAGCAGCTCAGCTGACACACAGAGCTTGTGGGCTCTTGCTTATCCTGGGATGGGGAATTCCAGGTTTCTCTCCTGATCCTGACAGAATTATCTTGGGTTGATACGATTCAGCTGGAAAGCAAATCTGCTCCCATTGTCCCTGCCCTGCTGCCCATGCAAATGCTGGCTCTGAAAGGCACACACACACTCTGATGGCTGCTGAATCTCCAGCACGAGCAGTGCAGTGCCAGGTCCCACGAGCTGCCACCACAGTGTGGTGCTAAATGCAGCCTTTGTCACCACATCCCCAGAGAGGCCAGGAAACAGGAGCAGGGGGGCATGAGCTGCCCGATTGCCCTCAGCCCCTCCCAGTGACCTACAGAGCGTGTGTGGCCTGGAAGAAGCTGTTTTTAAATTAATTTACTTCAATTGGCACTGCTGCTTTCTGGGTGGGAAATATGGTGAGAAGCAAGCTGGCATCAGCAGCTCTCCCTTTGATTTTTCCCTTGGCCAGCCAGGAGCTGCACCACCAGCTCTGCTGGGTGGAGAAGTGGCTGAGATATACCAGGGCTATTTCTTTGTGTCGTCTTAGAGACACATGGCAGGGGCTGAAACCCTCCCAGAAAGAGAGAGTGAAACCAGAACTTTGACAACCCTCCCAAATGAGCAGAGAGGCAATTAGCGTGCTAAGCACACAGCAGGATCTCAGCCAGCCCTGAGCAGACACAGTCAACTGGCTCTGCTTCCCACAGCAGTGCAGCATGTTGAATGCACCCTCCCATAAGGATGTTTTGAAGCACTTCTGAGACAGCTGTGGCCGATGGCCAGGCACTGTGACTCTGGCAAGGGCCCCATGGGTGAGGATGCTCCATGGGGCTCCATCATGGGGCTGGGGGCTCACACAGCATCACTGCCGCACCCTGCCTTGCCAGAGCTGCTTCTCGGCATTAACTCAGTTTGTTATCCCTCCCCTCTCCTGCTGTGACACTTGGCTGCACATCCAGGTGATGCTGCACAGATGTAACATGTCCCACACCCGACCAAATCCCTGTTGGCTCCCGTGGATTAAATCCATAGTAGCTCACCACAGGGTGTTCTGGGAGCCCTCCTCTCTGTGGGCATTTTCTGTGCCTTGACACAGGTGGGGTGGTGGCCAAGTTGGTGAATCCATGCCTCTCACCCACCTGCCTTTTGTTTGTGCACACGCGGAACTCCCAACAAAGAAATGCTTGGAGTTCACTTCCACGTCATGGCCTTTCTGCAAAGCCAGAGCACACAGCTTGGTTCTAATTAATTTAGGGACACGTGATTAGTGGACATGGTGGTGTTGGGTCGGCGTTTGGACTTGATAACTTCGGCGGCCTTTTCCAACCTTAATGATTCTATGTCTGTAGGATAATGACACCAACCTAGCTACGCATGGGCACAAGTGGGTCCCGAGAGGTGCTGATGTGAGGGACTTTGGGGACAAAGCAAATCAGGGTGGGAGCAGGTTCTGCTCTGCCAGAAGCACTGGGAAGCCATCCCTGCTCTTTGCAGCCCCTGCCCCAGGGCTCAGCAGGGCCACGTTGTCTGCAGGACATGTGTGGGCTGTGCATCCTTCCCCACATGACCACGAGAGCTGCAGATGTGCTCACCAAACACAGAAGTGCTTTTTTCCTCTTGGAATCTCACTCCTCCTTTCTGGATAACAGTGACCAAACAAATGACTGAAAGATGGAACATCTTTCCAACATCTGGGTAGAGGATAGAGAGGGTCTCATGCATTTTCATGTTAAAATCAGATGTTCATGTGAGCTGAAGGTGAATAGGATCTTTCATTTCTTGTTGAAGTCACATAAAGAGAGAAAGGAGGGAATGCCTTGTTCCATTTATTAACATAAGTGTATGGAAAAGCACATAGAATGTAAGATTTTATGAGATGATCACAAGAGGAACAGTTTATAGTTAAAGGTCACAAGAAAAGGAAGCTCAGCCCTTAGAGCAGCTCCCAGCCTTTCATGCCTCACTCTTCTGCTATGTCATTGTTTGAGGACAGGGCTGTGCATCCTACGCAGCACACAGCCTGCTGCTGTACTTCTGGTCCGAGCTCCCATTCCCATGGCAACCAAACTCAACAACACTATTAGTATTTTCCATAGGATCATGCAATTTCTCCCTGCCCGGGAATGGAGGCCACATGAGCACTGAAGGATGCAGGCGTGTGGGCAGGCGAGTGCTGGGGTGAGAGAAGCAGCAGAGGAACGTTCAGCTGTTGGGAAATCCAGCAGTGATGGGAACAGCCTGACCCTGCAGTGGGGCAGATGGGCAGAGCCTGCTGTGTTTCTCATGTTGGTGCTGCAGCATAAAGCCAGCCTGGGCTGAGCTGCCAGATGTTGGAGCACTCGGAGGTGGGAATGACACAGAAATTGATGAGGCTAAAGGTGTGAAACAGGGCTGCAGAGTGGTGGCAGTGCTGCTCACATCTCTTCTTTCAGCCTGTTCATTAATTGCATCCCAAGTTCTCCAAACAGCTCCGAGTGTGGGCTGTGCAGCATGAGCTGCTCCATGCTCCAAGGGAGCCTTCATGCATGGCACAGTTCTGGCACACCCTGAGTACGTGGCACATCCCTGAGTCTCTTCCCAAATGAAGACAGGAAAACCCATTTACACACCGAGATCTTGAGATGAAGATGGCACTTGAATGCCATCTCTGCTCCTTTAATGAAAACAGATTAAATAAAACAAAACAACAACAACAACAAAAACCAAAAGGGGAAAGGTCTAGTTTTGAACTTGAGATCTCACACAGCGTGCCAAGAAGTGCAATTGTCCAAGCAAGCTGCCATTGGTTGTTTGCTTCATGCCTCCGTGCCAATGGAGCATCCCACAGCTGCAGCTGAACTTTGGCACTGCCTCAGCCTGAGGGAGTTTCCATCCCCTGCTGCCATGAGGACAGCTGCCCCTGGTCCCCCCCCCCCCCATGCAGGTGCCAGCAGCTCAGGGCCACAGCACTTGCACCAAAGCACGGTGCTCCTGATGCACTCCTCCACAAAGGCAGCTGGGTTGCATGGTACTGAATTCTAAGTCAGCCCAGGGAGAAAGCAGTGAACGGCCAAGATAAAGCTGCTGCTCCAACACTTCTTTCCATTGAGAATATTTTTTTTTCCTGGGGGTTCCGTGCTGTGAGCCACTCCTCCTTTACACCTCCCTCCCCTGAGCACATCTGTCATCTCCAGCTGGGGTAACGAGGAGGTCATGGGGAGGAATAGTGGAGAGGCTTTAGGAACACATCCCCCAGAAAATATCCCCTCTTTGTAGAGAGGAAATAAAAACCACACCAAATCCATCAAACTCCTCGCTTGTGTAATTAAGACGTGGCTGTAAATATACCTCACGTTGCCTTTTCCTTTTTTCACCTCCTTTCCAAAAACCTGGGGGATAGGAGCCCCTGCTTTGCACAGCCTCCTGACACTGTGACAACTGCAGAGAGCAGCTGAGGCTGTGTTGTGTCAAATCAACCAAAAGCCAACATACTTGGCAATAAATACATGCATGATGTTATGGTCATTTTGATACAATGACTGGTTTCCTTCCAGGGCAATCTGTTTTCACTGGTTCTAAGCATTCGTGGTAACACTGTGGCTGTGCAATTCGTTTCATTCACAACCCAATTAGCGACGTGGCTCTCGCTAACATCATTATTACACTGAATTATCAGGAGGGCTTCCAGGCCCTGCTCACATCTGCTGTTCACCTCAGAGACCAGCAATACCGCTGCACTTGGGAAGCCCAACACTTGTGATGGTTTTGCTGGTTAAAAATAAAAATCCCTATTGAAGCATCACCACTGATTTCTCCAAATAAATGATAAGCAGTGAGCCAATCAATAGACGAGGCTGGAAGCTCAGCTGTTCTGAGGTGGCAGAGCAAACGTTTGCAGAGGACTGCAGCCACATGGCCAACCCAGCAGAGCGCTGGGATGCACAGAAAGCAGTACAGGAGCTGCTCCATACCCAGCTTTTGGGCAGCGTGCCCAGCATCGTTCCCTCCTTCCTCCTGGAGGTGCTCTCCCAGCTGCAACCAGTGAGAGGGCTGGGACAGCAGTTTGGGTTTTCTGGCTAAAACATCCAAATTTCATGCTGGGGCACAGCAGTGTGGGCTCCTGGACATGAACAGCTGGAAGGGAAGGAGAGGGCAGCAGCTGAAATAAACTGTGTTTTGCCAGGATGAGCGCAGCCCCATAACAATGAAGTGATGTAAACCCAAAGCATACCTTCAGCAGTTAATTAATGGGATCCGATGTAAACAGCCCCACTGGTACCTCCAGCTTGTGCTCCACTGTTAAACCAGACACTGACTCACAAAGAGCTGCAGGCCAAGGTTTGTAATGGGTTTTTTGGCTACAGTCAGACAGAAAAAGGGTAAAAAATTGCAGCTTGGGCTCGAGGAATAAATAAAGAGCAAATGCCTACAGACTTCAGAGATTCTTTTAAAAATAAAATAGATATTTTTAACAAGTTTCTCCAAAACAAAGTGTCTTTGTGGAGACTCCAGCTGAGCTAACGGCACAGAATACTGAGGTTTACGTGGGGAGCAGACCCCAGAACAAAGATGCTGTCCCTGGGAGGTTGTTGTGCTTCCATGGCTGGGGCATGGGGTTGGGCTGGTGCTGAGCACAGGGCAGCCCATATTCACCAGGTGCCCTTATCCACAGATCTGAGCTCTGCAGGCTGATTTATAAATTAGTGGCCTTATAAGCTGGTTGAAGAGCACGCAGAAGCATCACGCATTCATGAGAGATCACCTACGATGCTAATTGCAAATCCGTTTGACTTCAGCAGCTCTGTATTCTGCTTCCTTGAGAACTGTGGGAAGGGAGATCTGACACAGCAAAGCAGAAAGATCAGTTCACTTTAATAAAACATTTATCTGAAGTACCCAGGAGGTTCTGCAGGGCATTGCTGCTGCCCTGAATTCAGTCACGACTGTGCCTTCACTGGTCCAACTCAAATTAACCACGAACAACTGAGTTCGGTGAAAGAACCCCATTGGATACACTGAGAGTGGGAACAGATTTTGTTAATGGGACGAACTTTTATAGTCACACATTTACTAACACCAGTTTTACATCAGTGATGGCAATTGGCCTAAGCACACTTTTCTCAGCAAAGCTCTTTGTGAACACCCGGTCCTAGGGCAAAAAAAGCAGAGAAGCTAAAGCTAAGAAAACCCTGCAGTTTTTTTTCCTTGGCAATCACAGCAAGTGGAATATATGATTTCTTCCACAATTTGAAAACAACAGGTTTCCTCGGCGTTACCCTGAAGTGAACTCCGTTCAGGGCCCCAATTCGGCAAGGCACATCATTCCATTAACTTTGGTGGGAACCAAAGGCTTGTGAAGAAAACATTGGCACATCTTTAACAGCTCAGTAATATTCTGTGGAGCCCTTTGGGGAGTGATGACTTCATTCCCAGCACAGGGAACTGAGCCGGGGACCGAAGATCTGAGAAGAAAGTCGCTGGGGCCAGGAGATGTGTCTGGGAGCAGGGCTGGCTTCCATGTAATATCGGCACCGCGGTGGTCCTGTAAAGGAGTTTACTTACAGGCAATGAAAAACAAATGGGGTGGTTTTATATGTCAGAGATCGCTGGGCTGTGGAAAGCAAAACAAAAGCAAGAGCTGCATTGTGCTCGGAAACATCCCTGTTCCATTAGCAACCTGATAGATTTTGTATTCAGTGATTACAAAGCAAAGACCTGGGAAATTTCACAAGCAATTCATTCCTGTTTCTGGCCCGGTCCAAAAAGCCACACTGACAAAAGGGCTGACATTCCTTGGGCCAGAGCCAGCACTCGGTGCACAGGGCCGCTCCAGCTGACATCCATCAGCCTCGGGCTCCTCCCTCCCTGCCCACATCACCACCAGTGGGTGCGGGTCACCGCTGAGCCACCAAGGCTGGGACACCGCACTGCCTTTAGTACTGCTCCAAACTGATGTGCGTGACCTGTCCTCCGCAGGTCTGCTTGGGAGAGGCGAGCATCTATGGGCAGGGGCTGCAAACTTCCGTGCTGGGGGGGTTTGGGGAGCCCAAGGGAGGGCTGGAGGCCATCACCTGCTGCTTCCTGGTGACGGCTTCCTCGGGAATTTGGAGGAAGTGGCCGGGAAGGGCGATGGAATGGAACCAGGTCTCTTTATAAACTAACAAGCCACAAATGGGCGTTCAAAGGAAATTGCTTGAGTTTTTTACATAGAAAGATTTAGGTGACAGTGATTGGACTGCCCAAGAGAGAAAAAAACAGGAGGCGGAAAGCCCCTCTTGAAAACCCTTTATAGCAGAATTATGCAACACACGGCCTACACAATTACAGTATTTCCTTACCACTTACAGCAACCGTTCCAGCTTTGTCAAGGCCTCCGTTTTCCGCGAATATCAGCATTGCAACCAAAGTTATATGAGTTTTCTCAGCATAAGAACATGAAAATATATGAGGCAGACTGCTAGCTGGCACAGGCAGCAGAGATTACTGGGCTTGGAGCCGGCGCAGACTGACACCGGCCAAGGATGCAGCCCTGCTGATCGGCCGCCTCCAGGAGGATTACAAGAAAAAAGGCCGTCAAAAAAACCAAACACCAAACTTGCCACCTGGGTGCAATTTGTGGGTTTCACTATTTGTTTAGGTCATCACATATTTCGTCTCAAATGAAGCAGCCGTGAAGTAGCACAGCACTGTCTGGCATAAAATAGCTCCTTAAATGGAGGTAATTAGCAGGAGTTCCGCTGAACCCAGGCAGGCTTTGCTGCACATTCAGCTCCCGCGTCCCTTCCTGATGTGCTGCTGCTCAGAGCCGATGGATCTGGCCGTTTTCTCTCTTTTTAGCTTTTTACAGTGCGTGACCCAACCTGATGAGCTAACAGGAACCTTACATCATTCAGGACAAGAGAGCTCTGTCCAGGACTAAAAATACCACAACTGCTTGTCCAGAAAGAAAGACAAAGCGTGCTTCCTTGAGTGCTGTAAATATTCCATTGGACACCATCCTTTACAGCCTCTTACTCATGGATTCTGTCTTCTCCGTCACTGAAACAGAGACAAGACCCAATGAGCTGCCTCGCTCGTGTGGTGAAGAATATTTTCCTAACAGCACCATCCAAGGTTTTTTGCCAAGATCAGCGAGTGGCTTCCGCCATTTCCTTTGTCAGATCCCTTGCAGGATGAGGAATACAGGGCGGTTTTCCCCTGGTACCTGTTGTGAGTTGGATCTCCTCCCTGCCCGGTGGCACATGGCAGTCCAGGCAACCTCTTTGTTGCAAAATAAAGCCTTTGTGCCAACGCCATGCAACAAACCCAATGTTTCCCCAGCTTATACCATCCTCTGGCCAAGGGCTGCCCTGAGCCCAAACCCCACGCTTCACTTTCCCTGCAAGGAATAATTCTTCTGTCCAGGATTATTGTTTCAGACTCTTAAAAGAACAATATGACACCTATTTCAGAAATTCTGCAAAAGCACAACACAGAGAAATACCATACCGGGGGATCCATAAAGCAGAAAGCTTCCTCCAGCACATGTTTAAACTATTCGTGGTTCTCCCGGGGCATTCTGAACCGCCACAATTGACTCCGCGTCCATGAAAACAGAACAGCAAACATCGACCTGTGCCAAGTATTTGTGTGCTCACTCCTTCGGCTGTGACCCCGGCTGCTTTAAAAGTGGAATTCTTTGGTTTGGGAAGAGGAGGTTCAGAACGGACCTTACGGCTCTGCGCAGCTCCCTGAAAGGTCGTGGTGAGATGGGGGTCAGCCTCCTCTCCCAGGTAACAGCGATGGGATGAGAGGTGATGGCTTCACACCGCCCTAGGGCAGGTTCAGGTTGGATATCAGGAACAATTTCTTCTCTGAAGGAGCAGTCAGGCACTGGCACAGCTGCCCAGGCAGCGGGGTGTCAGTGCCCCTGGGGGTGTTCCAGGATGCGGGGATATGGCACTGGGGGACACAGTGAGCACGGTGGGGTGCGCTGGGTTTGACTTGAGGATCCTACAGGTCTTTTCCAACCTGAAAGAATCTATGAACCTCAGGAAGATGGTGCAACACGGGCCTCGCATGCTCCTCCTGTGGAGAGCCCAGGTGATGCCCACACAGCATGGGGATGGCAGGATCAGCCATGGGTCAACATCAGTGCTGCTGGGAAAAACACAAGTGAGCTTCAGAGCACCGTTATGGCCTACAGCCAACCAGAAAAACATATTAAGTCTTCAACGAGTCACGGCCAAATGGAAAGGTCTGAACAATTCCTTCTTCCTTCTCATTTTATGAGCCCCCAGAACTGCCAGGTTTTGTTTGATCTTGTAACACCTCACCTTGCATTCCTACACATCCATAAAAATTCCATATTCTTTGGCAAACAAATGCTACTTTGTATGATGCCTTTTAAAGTTGAAATTGCCTCCTCTCAACAGAGCCCTCAGCTGCTCCTGCTCACTGGGACTCTATCCAAAAAGGTGCAAACCATGGGGCAGCCACAAGCCCTCGGACCTGTGGGATTTCAGACAGACCCACTTTGGCTGAAGCTGTAGGAGCATGTGGCAGAAGGCTGGGGTCTCCAGCACAGCTACCTGCTTGGTTTGCTGCTGGCTGTTCACCATTAGGTGCCACAGCATTTCCCATCCAGTGACAGGATGAGAGGTAATGGCCTTAAGTGATCTGCCTGAAGCACTACTGGTGTGCTGGTGAGCACGATTTCAGAGATAATGTTTGTTAAAGGCACTTAGCTGCCTTAGCTAGAGAAACAGACGGGGCTTATTTTCCTAAGAATAAATAAAAGGCCAGCTATATTCCTTACAGTAATGTCACATCATGCTTGAGGCAGACAAATGCTTAAAGCGTGCTCATAATATTTGCCCACTGCCATTATCATCCCTGCTGCTGCTGCTGGGAGCACTCCAACGGGCATCGCTGCATCTCGGTCACAGCTTTCCATCCTGATAGACTTGGCTTTGTACAGGATCCTAAATATCCTTTGTTTTATTTAAACTCTGAGGGCAAATTCTATTCCAAATGATGCTACGTAGTACTCAGCCTAACTGAGCTGCCCTGATGGAAGCAGCACAGAACCTCTGCTTGGCAGAGTAAATGGCAGAGCCACTTCTCCCAGTAATGACAAATCCTTCAACATATTTTAAATGCTGTTTTCGGGCTCAGCTTTTCCAGGTCTTAGTAACTGCATCCTTGGAATGAAGGGAAAGAGGAAATTAGGTTACCATTCGTGCAGGATGAGTTTCTCCATGGGGTGTGCTCGGAAGGGATCAGGATTCAGACCCTGCAGCCCTGTGTGTGAGCAGACCTCAGTGCTGCCAGAGGCGGGGAGCAGGCAGGGATGTCTGCACTTCTCAGAGCCCTGGGTGAGGATGGCCCACGACCAAACCTGTTCAAACCCATCTCGTCTGGCTAAAGCCAACCCACCGAGCAGGTATGGGGAGGGATGAGCCAAAGGGGACAACCTCTTCACTCACATGGCTGGAAGGGATGGGCACCTACACCCCAACGCTGCTCATGTAGGGAGGGAACCTGGACTGGAGGCAGCAGGCAGGGCTGCTGGCAGCTGGGCGAGCAGTGATGGATGGTGTTGTGGCAACAGTCACTGCAGGAGCAGAATGGGAACAAAGGGAACAGGATGCGGCTGTGAAGGAGGCTGATGTGTTACATTCCTGCAGGCATTTATGAATCTGTGCTTATGTGCTCAAATCCAAACACTGGCAATCACTTCTATTTTTTTTTTTGTCCAATCAGCAAAGCTACCATCTGCAGTCAGGGTTCCAAACGTGGGCTGTTACATTTTTCTGTGATCTCACAAACACCAAGCTAGGGAATATGAAGAGAGAAATACAACAAAAGGCATAGAGGATGTTCCTGTAGATAACTCCTGTATAGGTGAAAAGAGGGGAAAGGCCTCAGAGAAGTGCTGGGTGTTGTGCTTTGTCCCGTGCTTACCCCCAGTCCTGGCACAGTGACCACATGCCTTCAGCCCACTCCTTTGCGTGATCCTTGTCCCTCTGTCCCCATCAGGTTAAGTCTGTGGATTATTCTGGAATGAACTGAACAGATTCTGGGAAATCCACCTACAGAAACCTCAGCGATTCCTGAAGCTTAAAATCGGCATCTGAAGAACTCAGCCTTCCAAAAACATTGCGTTTGCTGAACTTATCTCTGAGTGATAAAGGGCAAACTCTTCTTGACCTGCATGAATTGGGAATGTTCAGCTCACTTCTCTCCAATTCCCTGTGTTCCGTAGCTGCACGACACCCAAAAAAGGAAGCACTGCTATCAATGAAGACCAGAGGCAGGATGATAAATGCCAAAATCCCAAAGGCTTAAAGCCTATGCTGCTGAGTAGCTGCAATGGCTTTGCTTTATACCTTATGAAATAATGACAATGATGATGTGAGTCTGTCTGCAGAGCAGCCGTGCAGCCGATGTCTGCAGTGATTTCACAAGGGCAAAGCAGAGAGGATCAGGGTTTGCTCAGGAGCTCAGTACATGTGGGGCTCTGACCCTGATCTTCCAGGAGCTGCTTCAGACAGGAAATCAATCAGTTTAATCCCGTAAGGGGAACAATTAGCCCTACAGAGCAGCAGATCACCGCAATCTCATCTTCTGCCCACAGCCTTACGCCTGCGCTTCCCGTGGCATTCCCTCTCGGTCACTGGGTAGATTGAGGCAGGAGGTCCTTTCATCCAAAAAAGACTGTGCTCCGCTTTGAAAACATACAATGGAACACTGTGAGCTTCCCAACAGCCTTGAAAAGCCGCCTTGTCCTCGTCCCTGGGGCTGCCCTTGGTGGGGAACGGGCCGTGCCGCGCTCTGACACAGCTGAGCATCGCACTCCCATCGAGGGTCCATCTGGGGCCTCATCTGCTTCAGCTGTGGGTTTCTGGGCTGGGAGCTGTCCTGCATGCAAAGGCCCAGCCACGTGAAGCTGCAGTGGGTGACTGGCAGTCTGCTCAGCCAGGACTGGGACAGCATGTACATGTTCCTTTGTTAGCAGTTGTTGCGGCTTAAGAACAAAGTGAACTTTGCATCTGTCAGGACCTACTTTTCATCTTTTCATCTTCTGAACACGTTTGAAAAGACAAAGGATTTGTACCATGGATCTGCCCACGCTCTGGTGTCTGGCAGCAGCCATGCACAGCACTGCACAGCCATGTACAGACATGTATAGCCATATACATACATGTAGAGCCATGTACAACCATGCACAGCCATGTACAGCTGTGCACAGCCATGGACAGCCATATACAGCCATGTACAACCATGCACAGCCATGTACAGCCATGCACAGCCATGTATAGCCATATACATACATGTACAGCCATGTACAACCATGCACAGCCATACACAGCCATGTACAACCATGCACAGCCATGTACAGCCATGCACAGCCATGTATAGCCATATACATACATGTACAGCCATGTACAACCATGCACAGCCATGCACAGCCATACACAGCCATGCACAGCCATGTACAGCCATGCACAGCCAAGCAGAGCCATGCACAGCTTGCACTTTTCTTTGCAGTAACCCCACAGAGCTGCAGCCCACCCTGCCCACAGCTCCCAGGCAGGAATTCTGCCAACTCCATTTCTACCATCACTTTGACGATGTCTACCACAGCTTGGTTTTTCACTGTGGGATGCCTCGATCTGTGAGATAAACTTTTAGAGAAATGATTTGGACAAACCAAAGAATTAACCAGAATTCCGAATGACAGCTTCCAACACTTGGGCACTGGCCAAGGAACTTTCAAAAGCTGAAATAATAGCTCAGATCTGAGAGATTCTGCAAAGCCCATAAATTAAATAATCCTCTTCAAACCCGCCGCCGGATCTGCCATGGGGCTGAGATTTGCCTGGACTTCATCCAAATAATGGGCTTCAAAATTAAATGTTTTCACAGGATGTTGTTTTTCGGATATTTTGGATGTTTTTAACTATTAAGTAAAGAAATAAACTGAAACCCCAAAGAACTTGTTGTACATGAACGTAGAGAAGGTCCCATAGGGTCAGAAAGGCACCAGAAGGTGCTAATTTAGGCCGGGGAAATGGAAATGAAACCATCAAGGACAAGTGATGAATGCATGAAAAGCTATACTCTAAGAAACAACAACTGCAGGGAGGGCAAATCCAACCCCAGCTGCACACACACCATGCAGCTTTGCATGGAGCTTTCCTCCCACAGGCACTGTGAGTGCATGCAGTCAGCATTGCCCTGGGAACCTCTTCCAATCCCAAATGAGAGAGGGGCAGCCCATGTCAGAACCTGCAATAAGCATTCCCAACCCATGCAGCCAAGAAGCCGCATTAGAGTCCCACCTTCACTGAGAAATGAAATACAGGTGGTTGTAAGGAATAAAAATTGCATCCTGTGGAACATGTATGTAGAATCATAGGATCATTGAGGTTGGAAAAGACCACTGAGCCCATTAGTTCAAAATACTTCCAGCACAGACAGAAAACGAAAGATCCCATGCCTGGGGTTAACACCATAAGCTGAAACAAAGGGGCTGTAAAAATATTTTCCCCACCTTAACGATAGAAGTATTTTAATTCTCAGGTGATAACACTAACAAGAGCTTGGAATTTTACATTGGCTACATCAGATAGAAGCTCAACAGAAGCTCTTTGAGACAAATCATTCATCCGGAACCTCCAGGCAAATAAAGCTGAAGGAAGCATTTCTGAGCTTGATGAATGTCCCATTAAAATGAACTTTTCATCACGTCTCGTTTAGTGAGCAACGTGGGGAGCTGCATTCTGCAGCACACAACAGGAGGATGCCTTTGGGCTCATTGCCCACCTGCAGAGATGCAGTTCTCTCCATGCACACCCTCTGCAGCTCAATTTGTGTGGGAGTGCCCTGCAGGCTCCCAGCACAGCCCCAACCCCTTTTGCACACACTGCTTTTGTACCATCTGACATCATGTGCCAATCGAGTGCCCAAAGGTGTCCTTTGCAAAGGGTAAATTGGCTTGGCAGGTGGACAAGTGGTCCAGTGGTTGGTGACCCTGCACATAGCAGGGGGGTTGATACTGGATGATCATTATGATCCCTTTCAACCCAGGCCATTCTATGATTCTATGATCCTATGATCCTATGAAGCGCAGTTCCCAGCGCATTCCCTGCTGCAGGGCTTCTTGTTGTATTCCTGCATGCATTCCTGTTGTATACCCAATTGTGCAGCAAAACGTTTTCCAAACAGAAATGGAGAAATAGAAAATGTAACTACAGGTGCTACAGGGGGTCAGCACTCAAGCTGGGGGTTCCAAAACCATTTGGAGATCCTGCAGGACAATAATGCTGGGTTAGGGTTGTGAAAAGCACCATGCAGCAGCCGTGAAGCCAACCGCAGACACCAGATGTGTTTGCAAGGAGCAAAGCAGAAATGCTGAGCATCTTGTCAGGTTAAGCTGCGCGCAGCCCAGGAGGAAGAATACATTCTGAACCCACAGATCAACATTTAAATCACTGCAAAGATATCAGAGGAACTTATGTCTATGTCCACCAGACCCAGCATCCCTCTATAGAGAGGGCTCTAGGCTGCTCTCAGCTTTCTGCCAGCACCCCAAGGAGTGCAGCCCATGCCCAGAAGAAGGTAATCTGAACTGCCAGGCTGAGGGGACCCTTAAAATCATCCTCGTGTGGGCAGATGCTCAAAGGTGTTACGGGAGGGTCATTATTGGGCCTTCCAGATAAGCACGGGGCCTCTGCTGGACGCTGGAGGCTGGAACGCAAAGCTGGATATCTGCAGATCTGTGATAACAAAGGAAGGAAGCAGAGGGACACCAGTGGCAAAGGAGAGCCAGAATGAAGCGCTCGAAAAAGAAACAAAGAGGTGATAAGGCTCCAGGGTGGAAAAATACTGGAAACAAACACCGAGCAAAACACTGGGAGGAAAAAAAGTACAGTGAATGGAGTGGTGAGATTGAATTCATGAACACGTCTGACCTTCCCCTTGAGTAATGCATGGTCTGTGTTAGAGCATGCTGGAGAGTTTCATGCTCAGCAAAAGGAGCACACCAGAGATTCTGCTATCAGCTCAGGGCCAGGGTTTGCTCCCACAATGAGATTCGTATCACCTCCTGGTGGTTTCTGTTCCAGAAGAACAACTCATTTTTGGAAATGACTTAAAATACAGCTGAAAAGTCATCGAGTTATCAGAGACATAAAAAAAAGTAATAGAAATCCCTGAGTCCACTTTTCATCACCTGAACCTGAGTGGGACTGGGCCCTTTTCAGGATTGTCTTGGCTTTGCTCAGAGAAAGCAAAGAGGTCTGTGAGCAACTGGGGGCAATGGGGCAGCGGGGAGATGGGGTTCTGATGTCCTCCTTCCCAAAACCTGAGGATCGAGGGGTCAGGATTTAATTCCTGATGCTGTACTGTGATCTGATGGCTGGTCCCCACATGGACACGTTCCAGGGGGAGGAACTGAACTGCAGATACTTTTATTCAGAGTAAAACTGGCTCTCCTTCAGCTCAGTTTAATGCATTTTGGAATGTAATTTAATTTGGAAGGAGCACACCCGCAAGTTTAAACTGATGTGGCCGATTTCCATTGTGTTTCACGTGGGTTAACATTCAGGTGAGGTGAGGGGCAGCCTTGGCTGAGCATGTGAATGGCCTCGAAGAGAAAACTTCCCCATGTCAGCAACTTTCCCACTGGATTTCTGAAAGGAATGCTTTAATAGTGGGGATTTCAGTGTTTTCATCATCTGTTTTCTGGGCCAACAAATTTACTCTGAGAACCCAGCAGTGCTGGGCTGCACTCAGAAACCACCCTGGGACCAAACCCCCATCCCTGCCTCCCAGCATCTGGCAGTAGGGAATTTTTCCCTGCAGGATGGTGGGAGCTGCTTCTCCAACACTGCACGCTGTGTCAGTGCTCGGCTTGGAGGCTTTTCTAATGCAAGAAGGAAACCTCAGGCTGGGCAGCTCTGTGAGCGGTGATATCACCCAGGAATGAGGGATGATTCATCACTGCTGCACAGACAAAAGGGAGCTCTGCAGCCTGGTGTGGATGTAAAGGATGGGTGAAGCACTGCTGCATCTCAGTTCTCCTTCTGGAGGTGTGATCCCATCCAGGCAAACAAAGCTTGCTGTGTTTTGGGTTCAGAACAGCCACAATCTGCCCCAAATCATGAGGCTGCAGCTCCCACCCAGCCCAGGCCAAAGCATCCTGCACAGCCCAGGCACGGCAGCCTCAGACAAACCCTCCTGTGCCATGAGCGAACGCACACGAAAACATTTTGCAGAGAATAGCACATAAATCAAAGTCACAGCAACCGGGCAACATGAAGCCACTTCATGAAACTGGACCTTTCTAACAATGCTTCCTTTGTTCAGCCCTGTTTGGAAGTCAGAGATTCCGGCCCAGCCCTGCTCAGGCAGAGCACTGTTTCCCAAGCTCCAGCATTACGAGGTTCCTGCTCGCAACTCCGCTTCCAATGGAGCCCAGGTGAGAACTTTGCCCACTCTGCCTCCAGGCTGCCACCCAGCACCAGGCCACCCAACTGTGTCCTATCCAGCACCACGTCACCCATTGTTGTCCTATCTGATGCTGTGCCACACAACGCTGTGCTACCAACTGCCGTGCCAGCCAGCACTCGTTATGGCACAAGCATCCTTCGGGCATCCCAATGTAATTTGGGGGACGCAGTGCATTGGGGGACAGCCCCATTCTCACTGTACAGCTGAGGGGACATGACACTGTCCTGGCAGCCCAAGACCCTTCCTGGGCACAGCCACGGTGAGTTGGCGCAATCTCCTCAGCTGCTTGAACCCAGTCCATCGCTCTGGAGTTTCAACCTTCTCCTCCAACATGCATGTCGTGATGAACAACAAGTAAAGCCTCTTATTTCACCAAAATATCACAGCATCTGCCTCACACTCTCGAGGAAACAGCAGAAATTTGCATTGGCTGTGGCCGCACGATTGGTTTCAGTCACTTGGTTCGGTTTTGCTTCGACCACATCAATCATCCAACCACCCCCAAAATCAAAGCGAAACCAAACTGAGCGTCTTCAAACCCCCGGGGATATTTGGTGCTTCCCCAGAGATGCTGGGTGTTACCAGAAGCTGGGAGCCCCCACCCCAGGCTCACGAACCCCGGCGGGGACAAGGAGCTCCGCTCACTTATCGGGTTGCCACCAGCTTTACAGCGCAGTACGAGGACCCCGCAGGGCCGCCCAACCCGGGGACGGGTCCCAGCCTCCCCCGAGGGGACGCGCTCCGCAGCTTCCCCGCTCCCCGCCGGCCCCCACCCGGCCCCGCACCCCCCCGCCCCGCCGCCCGGGCCCGCCCCCCCCGGCCCGCCCCACTGCAGGGCCGGCCTCGGGGCCTCGGAGCCGCTTTAAGTGGATGCGACGGCGGCGGGCGGGAGCGGAGCGCAGCGCTGGGCACGGAGCCCCGACCCCGTTATGCCGCACTCGGTGGCCCTGCGCGGCCCCTCGCCGTGGGGTTTCCGCCTGGTGGGCGGTAAGGACTTCAGCACGCCGCTGACCATCTCCAGGGTGAGCGGGGTGGGGGGCTGCATCCGTCCTTCCTTCCTTCCCTCCTCGGTCAGTGTTCTTCGGCTCCGGCGCAGATGCTGCTCGAACCCTTTTGTAGTCTTCAGTTCCTAAGATTTGGGTTTAAAGCTGGCAGAGCGCTCGGGCTCGTTCCCAAAAGCGGGACTGTGGGGTCTCCGGGGGGCACCGGTGGGGTTGGGGTGCAGTCCTGTGCGTGGCTGGGGGCTCTATGGACTGGTGGTTGGATGAAGTATTCTCGTAGTGCTGCATGACATCCCGAAGATGCGTTCTGGAAGCTTCTTCAAAGCATCTCGGTGAGCACACAGTGGGCTCTGTGTGTAGAGCGAGCGAGCTGAGCCCCACGCACGGTGGGGTTGCACCCGTGCTCCTTGCCTGTGCCCCAATGGGAGCAGTGCCCAGTGCTGCTCAGCCCTTCCTCTGGGTTTGGGGGTACCCGTGGGCTCGGTAAACACTGAGAGCATTGAGAGGCTCTGGGAACAGCTGGATTGTAAAACTGTTGTCCTAACACATAAAAGCTGTTTGCCATCTCTTTCTTCGCCCGCCAAAGCCATGACAGAAAATGGAAAACATTTACCCTGCGCTATAAAGAACGAATTAGGGAAGAAAGCACCTCTTAAAATCTGCTGGTTTGTGTTGGAGCTCAGATGTGCCTATCGCGTGGCTCCCAGTGACTGCTTTTGTTCTGGTGCCCCTCATGGGGCGAAGGATGGATGTGGGGGAGCTTGGGGAGGGCAGATTGAAAGGAGGTGAAGGGCAAACTCTTTCCCCTTTCCCTCCCCTCCCAGCTCTGCAGGGTAATATTGAACTTCACAGTTGCCTCTGGGTGTCTGTGCAAGTGTTTTTGCTGTGAAATGGAACATCTTAAGGCAGAGGAGGGAGCTGCTTTGCTGTTGCTTTGAAAAAGTTTGGCTTAATGTTCAACAAGAGAAAACAAAGTCTGCTTCTGCACAGTGAGGCAGTGTGCAGCTGGGATTTGGGACCTCTGGAGGTGTGAGAACAGCATTTATTGGGACAGGTCCTGCTCTGAGCAGAGGAGGGTGTCACAGGGTGGTGCTCAGGTCAGGCTCTCCTACCTCATCCAGCTCCTGGTGCTGCCCTGGCTGGGTGGGAAGCAATGCTCCTGGGATGGTGCAGGGCATGATGATGGGCATTGGGCATACTGCAGTCCCCATCTTGGGCTCTGCTCCTACCATAAAGAGCCCTTGCTGGCTTGGGAAATAACACCATAAAGGGTGCAACAAAGGAGGAGATGCTGGGTTGCCTCTGCAATGGTAGCAGTGGCCGGTGCTGGGGGGGGGGGGGCTCTGAAAACTGTATGCAGAGCAGGTGTGCTGCTGTGCTCCTTCCATCTCAGAATCATAATGACAGAATTAAACTAATTGCTTGAGCAGCATTTAGGTCATTTAGGTCCCTCCGTTGGGCCAAACTGAGGCCGTGCCCCCTGGACCCCCTACCTGGGCAAGGGGAGATCTGCAGGGCTGCAGACAAAAGTGTGGGAGGAATCCTCTCCCCGCAGCCCATTGTTGAGGCTCTTGGCTGGCTTCCGCCTCCTTCCAAGTGCTCTCTTATTTATTTTGTATTAAAATGTCATTAAATTACAAACAGAGACTGTAAAAGGCAGAAGTGGTGGTGGGAGGAGGGAGCAGACCGTGGGGCTCCTGCGTCCTGCTGTGAGCATCGTCTGCCTGCCTGCTGCCCTCCTATGCTGTGTGGGGAGCAGAGTGGGGTGCTGGGTGCGTGGCTGTGTGCTGCTGGTTACAGTGGGAGCTCAGGGGCTGTATTATGGGATTTGAGATGGCTGTGGGTGGCATTCAGACAGGTCTCGATGTCAAAGGCTGTCTGCATCTTTCTAATCCTACTCCTACTTGTTGTGAAATGTGAATTCCCTGTGTAGGAATGGGGGAGGAAGGGGTGAAAGAAAGTTTTAGTCGCCATAGGTTGGTTTCTCTGGTCTTTGTTAGACTGCTGAAGGAAATGGTTTCTCTCCAGCCCCAATAGCTCTGTGTTGTTTGGTGCTCGTGGTGCTGCCTTCCTGGAAAGCTCTTCCCAAACCCGCCTGAGTACCATTGCTCTGAGGGCAGAGATATTAAACTGGTGGAGACCAACCCCACTTTGGGGGCTGGGGGGGGAGGTTAAGAGATAAAGTGATGCTGGGAGTGAAGCTGTTGGTGCTCAAAGCCAAGCCTTGGGCAGTACCTGCAGAGGATGATCATGAAGAAAACATAGCTTTGGCAGTGTGGAAAACAATGATGTCATACAACACTGGTTTGGAATGGGGCTTGAATGAGTTACCAGGGCTTGTTTTACCCATTAGCTCCCTATGTGGCCACAGTTGCACAGGTGCAGCTGGTGGTGGTGGTGAGTGAGTCCATCACTTGCAGCTGTTTCCAAGGAGCTCATTAAATTGATCCATGATCTATTTGAAAGCAATTCTCTTCCCTCTGTGCTTTGATCATGATAAATGGGGATTGCATCGAGAACAGCTGATGCTGAGCATGAGGGCTTGAGCAGGAGCATGAAGATCTTCAGCCTTAAAGATAAGGAAATGCAAATGCTGATGGGTGGGCCTAGGGGGAGCCCTGCTTTGCTTTGTGCCGTGGTTACAGAAAGTTGGAGCTGGGCGTAGTGCGTTGTGTAATTAAAGGTTCCTCCTTCTAGGGATATTTATAGGGGAAGGGAAATGACCCCGAGCATCTGCTTAGAGTCTGTTTAATGACTCGATAGAAAGTGGGTTTGGAGCTTGGTTCGTTTTCTGGTAGCTGTCAGCTGCTGTTCCTTGGCTGAGGGGGGTGACAAGGGGGGATGTCATGCCAGGGGCTGCTGCAGCTCTGTGCAGGTAGGTGGAACAACTGACACGGTGCTGTGCCCGTAACCACATCAGTCACTGCGGTGTGTCTGTGTGGGACCGCAGCTGGTCTGCCCCTTCTTGGGATTATCAGATAATCAGTCGGTAGTGTAACTAGAATGTATTTAATGGCCTGAACTTGCCCCTGGAGCTCCTGCAGCAGTTGGCATTGCCTCCTGCCCAGCTCTGCCAATGCCAAGCACTGCTGCTGTTTGTCATAGCCGCTTGGCTGAGCAGATATTGACAAACGGACTGAATGCAGTATTATTAAATGTTTTTTTTTCTTCTTAAATTAAAAGGTTGTATAATGGCATTTAAGAAAAGGACACAGTTATTCTTTTACCCGCTGCCCCAACATCGCTATACCTGCTGGCCTCCAGCAGAGCGTGCATTTTCAGCTGTGGGTGTGGAACCGTAATGTGAAGAGACCAAGAAATAATGGGTCTGCAATCCATTATCCGGGCAGTGTTAGGCAAGTTCGGGTTGGCTTTTCAACGTAAGGAACTCTTCTGTTTGAGCAAATAGTTCTGTTGCAGGCTGAGGTACTCGAGGAGGGGTTTGCTCCCCCCGTGCTGTGCTGTGCTCCTGCCCACTGACTGCTGTGACTTATGGGCTGGGTGTTCTGCAGGCTGGGATGGCAGAGGGGCTGGGGCTGATAACCCCATAGGTGCCCACCTGTTGGCTACAGGGATGCAGCTGGAGATGCCAGGGAAGGGAATGTGGCTTTCCCTTTGTTCAGCTGCTAGGTCATAAGGCTGTTTTTTAGCTTTATATGCAAATGGTGTGTATTGGATTGGTTGTTAAATGGAAACGACCCACTTTGCTGTGTGCTCAGAAATAATGGCTCTGATAGAGCCTAAAGCAAGTAACACCTCTGGCTTCTGCTGCCCTTCAGCTTTATTGTCTGTGTGAAAGAGCTGTGTCACTGTTGCACACTTGTGTTTGTTCCAATGCGGTTCAAATGGGAGCAGTGTTTTTAAATGGAAGGAATTCATTTTGCTTGTTCTTTCACCATTGTTGGTCTCACAGTGGTGGCTGTAAGGGCTCAGTGGAACATCTGTGCCATTCTGGTACTGAACACTGGATGTGAACTGAAGATAAGTGCTCACGGGAGCATTACAGAGATGTCTGCTGCTGAAGGTACTGAGACGTGGAGGCTTCATTTGATAACTGGAAGCAGAGTAAGAGCTGGTGCAGGAGACAGCAGTGGTACTGCATGTTGGAAGGAAAGCTACTGCTAATTACCCTAATCAAGCACTCTGATAATCCCAAGTGGGAAACCAGGTGGAAAGAATGATTCACAGAGGTCTATTCATACCCAGTCTGACCTTGGTGGGGGTGCAGCAAAACAAATGCAGCACACCCCTGAGAATGCTTCAGGCCTCCACTGGGTCGAACAAAGCAGGAAGGGCTCTTTTGGCTCTTGTTAGAAAATTGACATCACCTTCATTTCAGAGATTGAAAGATTGCCTGTTGGGACAGGTAGGCAGAGCTGCTTGGAGAAGTGCATGGGTGTAACCTGCTTGATGCAAGGATAAAGTAGAATAAAGTGAGGTATCGGAGTGCTCCTGTTGGTGTGGGCAGCATGCAAGGGAAATACCTGGGGTGTTTGGTTTGGTCTTAAACTTTTTGTTGCTCTATAGCACAGTAAGTGTTGGTTAAACATAGAGTCATAGCTTGGTTTGTGTTGGGATGGAGCTCTGAAGGCCACCTGGTCCCACTCCCTGCAGTGAGCAGGGACACCCACAGCTCAGGGCTCAGAGCTCGCAGCCTGACCTGTGCCTCTCCACCTTTAGCATAAGCAACTCCTTCCTTATAACCAATCTAAATCTCCCCTTTTTCAGCCTGAAACAATTTCCCCTTGTCATGCAGCCTGTCCCCTTCCCTTTAGGAACCAAAGGGCCACTTGTGCAGGTGTTCCTGCTGGGGGGGCATCAGTCCTTTACTGCAAGTATGTCATTATGGGCTATGTGGCATTAACACAGACAGTTGCAATTCACTCTTCTTGCTTGGGGGAAGTGCAGGTGGTGTCTGCAGGCGACACAGTGAATCCTAGGGCATGCACATCCTCTTACAAATAATATTTGAACTTCTGTTTGATTTGAGCTCCGTGTCGTCTCCTGGCTCTCTGAAACCCAAGCACTCAGTGAATTATCTATATGCTTTAAGTCACCTGTGACCACGGGTGCTGGAGTGGAGGCTGATAACATGGCCAAAGCAAACTTGTTAACAGGAGGTGCAGGCTGTGATTTGCTGTGGGTGGGGACTGCAGTGAGGCACCAGTGAGCGCTGTGTGTTGGGTTTGTGCACAGCCATGAGCACCATGTGTGCAGTAAGCCCTGCAGATAAGGGCTGAGATGTTTTCTTTCAACTTCAGTGCTTGCACACAGCCCCGAGCAAGAAGAGGATACCTTGGGTCATTGGCAGAGACGTGGAGCACAGTGTGGTGTTCAAGGGAGGCTGCAGAAAGTAAACCTCTCTGACCATCCAGAACAGATCTCTCGCACTGAGATTTTTTTAAATAGAGTTTTTCCACCCATAAGTTTTCCAAACATCACAAAGATGCCTTTGGAGCTCCTCCCTCACTCCATCCTTCTTGTCAACTGGAGAAGCAAAACCTTGCAGCTCATGTTCTCATTTATCAAACCCTATGTAATTCTGCAGAAATACTGACCCTGGGAGCTGTCACCCCCTGTAAAGCACAGAATGCTGCCTGGAAGCTCTCAGCGGACGCAGGGCTTCCAGCACAAAGGCCAAACCCTGTGGAATATCTCCATGCGCAGATAAAGCAGAGGAAGGTGGTGGTGTGGCAGCAGCATGGGGCTGATGGCAGGTTGCTTTCACCAGGTTGGGATTTCAGGTTTGCTCTCCAGCTGGGTGTGAGCTGCTTGTGCTGAGTGCCTTCTGCTTGCTGGCACTGGCAGGCTGTGCTGGGCATACTTTGAGCAGGCAGCTCAGCTGTCTTCTGCAATGTGCCCATGGCATTCTCCAAAGAACCCTTGGAATTCCTGGAGATGGTGTGAGAAGTTGGGGCTTTCCTGCAGTGCTGAGCCTGATGGGACAAGCCTTAGGTGCTGCACAGCTTCTATATAAGCAGTTATAAAAATGCAACTGGATTAGTGGGGAATGTACGTTGGCTCAAAGCACAGTGCTATGGAACATTGAGGAGCATCCCTGCAAAGAGTGCTCAGAGGATTTGGGGGTTCTGTCTCTGTTAGATGGCCACCAAACCCCACTTCTTTCTGTGCTCACACAGTGCTGCTGTCAGAGCAGCCATGGCTGCACTGTGTGCCTCCTGTGAGCACAAGTCTGCTTTGTTTAGAAGCTGAGAACTTTGTCACACTGTCTTGAAAGGCTCTCCAAGGCTTTAATCAGGCTCTTTTGATCATGCTTGCAGAGCAGAAATTTCCCTCTGACTTGTCAATCTTAAATCCAAGGTTGTGTGTTACAGTGTGGTCTGCGTAGGATTGCATGGGACTGTGCATCTTAACTCATTAAGTGCTGTGAAAGTGATTTCATTAATTGATGGGGTGAGTTGTCTTGTTGCTGTAGCACTCAATATGTTCATGTGCTAACGTAAGTTGTTAATGTGACCAATAAAGATTTTGCTTAAGCGTTAGGATGATCCTAATGGTCTTTCCCAACCTATGACCTATCTATGATTCATTATCCCAGCTGGTGATGTTGGCCTGGTTCTGGTGCTCTCTTGTGCACAACTGCTGCTGGGTGAGACTGCAGTGCTTGGGTCGGTCCCTGGCTGCCCATGGGGTGGTGGCAGTGCCTCCGGAGCAGCACTGGGTTCCTTCAGGGGGTTGGCTGTGCTGACTGCCTGTGTGGGGCTGGTGCCCTGCAGGGGTTGTGCTCCAGGACCGAAGGAATTGCGCTGTGCGTGTTACAAGAGTCAACTCTTAGTGCATATAATACTGCTTACCAAACTAGATAGCTGGTGCTGGGAGCTGTGCTGGCTTAGTGGAACACTTGCCTCAGTGTGCATTATTTCCTTGGCCCGAAGTCAGATGCTAGCACTCAGTAAATCACAGCGGGGCCCCAGCGACCAGATGAGAGGCACTGCTGGACTTGGGGCTTTTCCCAGACCTGCTCCAGAGCATCCCCGTGGCTGCTGGGTTGATCCTATTGCAGCATAGCCTGGTGGTGTTGGGATGGAACTGGCCATGGGCAGTGCTGGGATGGAACTGCCCTTGATGTGGTGACACCGATGTCCTCAGTGGGGAGCAGTGCTGGGTTCTGGTGTAGGTCTGGTGCTGTTACTGTGCTCGTGGTCCCCCCCAGACCCACTGCGTTGGTGCTCTCAGCATAGCAGCTGTACCTCCCATAGGGACAGAGCACAGGGAGAAGGGTGGTGTGTGGGCATCTGCTTCCCCTTGTTTTAGTTCTGTTTCTAGTGTTTTGTGTTGATAAACGCTCTTATACACCTACATGCTGTGAGAGGGAAACAAAGAAGCAATCCCTTACTCCTGCAGGGGGGTGAAATGCAGAGGGCTGTTCTCTCCTGACAGGGCTTGGCTCTGTTGGAGCTTGGGGAATGCCACACGTTGTGTGTGCTATGGGGCACGTGGGGGGCTGGGTGTGGATGGAGCTGCAGGGCTGTGTGTGCCAGAGGCTGTAATGGGGGGGGAACTCCACAACAGCTCGTTCCTGGCATTGCTGGGCACCTCCCAAACAAACGAGCCTTGTTGCTGGTTTCCATAAACACGTTCTATTCTCAAGAATCAGCTCCTCTGATGGGGGCCCCTCAGGAGAGCACGCAGCCCCAGTGACTCGGAGCAGATTGGTTTTGCAGCCTTTGTAACTGTGATGTATCCAGTTACTCTGACACTCGTGAGTGCTTGGTTCACATCACGCACGCTGCTCTCCCAGCAGAGGCATGGATGGATGGGTGTCTGTTAGCAGCTCCCTGCTGTCCCCCCTTGCTGCCATGGGATTTCAACATCCTGCAGATGTGGTGTCCGTGTCAAGTGCATGGCTGCACCCCCACAGAGCTGTAGCTGCAGAGCACGAGGGTCGTGGCTTGAAAGGAAGCCCTGCCCAGGTTGTGGAGGTGGATACTCAGTGCTGGTTTTGTAGCATCTGTTACTGGGAAGGCACTGTACCTTCTGAAGTCCTCAGAGCATTCTGGTTTGAGCTGACCCGTGTCCCTCTGCTCCTTCCCATTTACTTGTGCATTTCCATGCAGTAACCTGCAGGTTGGACTGCAAACAAGTGCTACAACAAAGCTTATTACACTTAATGCTGTGACCTTGTCTTCATGGCTTGCGGGAGGTTGTGTGGCTCCACACAGAGCAGGTAGGGCTGTACCACAGCCTGGTCCCGCCTTCAGAACAACACAGTGGCGCAGCCTGGTTTGCTTTGCTCTGGCACCTTTTGGTGCTGATGGTGTCACACAGCTGCAGTTGAGAGAACTTGGCTTGCAGCATCTCCAGCATTCATCACTGACAGATGTGAGCTCTGGACCTGCCACGTGTTCCTGTGCTGATTCCCAGACTATGACCCTGATGCTGTATCTCAAACTAATGTGTTCTTGGAGCTCGGCTCCATGTCCAGCCCTCAGTCATCTCTATGGATAGCATAAAATGCTAATATGAAGATGCTGCCAAAATAATGTGAAATAAACCAGAAACCAAAAATAGGAAACAGCAAAGAGCCCCATCTATGAGCAGCTTTTCTCCGAGGAAGGTGTGATCTGGTTAAGATCAGTGCAAGGGGAGAAACGCATCAGACATGAAGAACAGATGAGAACAAGATGTGGTGGTGCTGGGTGGCCAACACCAGGGGGTGCGTGTGCCAGCACGTTGTTATGCAGAGGTGTGTACTTGGAGGTGCTCCACGGGCTCCTGCCTGGCACAGGGCAGGGCTGGCAGCTTCCCAGGCTGCGGAAGGAGCCTGATGCTGGGGAATGCCATTGTTTCTAATGTGGGTTCAAAGGAAAACAACAGGATAAATTAATTCTGGGGGGATGGGGGGGGGGGGGGGAATTAATCTCTCCGGGGTTAAAATGCCTCATGTCACAACTCTGCAGCTGATATGCGCTGCGGTGAGAAATGCCTCCCTTTGTTTGCTCTGGGCTGAGTCAGAGGCAGGCAGGAGGTGGCTGGGCAGGTTTGTTTGGAGGAACTATTGAAGAGCAAAGGGTGAGCGCTGATCTGCTCCGACAGCACCACAAAAGGCTCAGCACGGCATCAGCTCTGCTCAGCTGCGCAGAGCGTTCAGAGCTCCCCGTGCACCTCCAGGCTCAGGGCACAAACACTGATGATGCACTTACAGACACGCTTACCTGTCCTGCCTGTGTGTTGCCGCGTTTTGTCTTATCCCAAAAGTTAAAAGCGTAATTGGGTTGATGGCAAGGTTCTTCTGTAGGCTGTGGGATTGGCCCTATGGCTGACCACAGGCGGTACCCAGCCGTGTCATTAGTACCTTGGGAAGGGAGTTGGAAGCTCTGTAAGGTTTTGATGTTCTTACACAAACAGTCGGGATGGGCTGTGGGGATGGATGGGCTGTGGGACATTCCATGCAGAGCTACAGAGTGACGGATCCTTGAACAACAGTCAGGAAAAACTGATGTGAAATGCAGCATCCCTGCAGGAAGCAATTAGGGTGACTGCTCTCACCCTTAAATTACATCTTTTTCCGAAGTTTTTATGTGCTTCTAGGGACTGATTCTCAGAGCTTGTTATAAGGCCTGTGGGCTGAAGGAGTTGGACTCGATGGTCCTTACGGGTGCCTTCCAACTCAGGATATTCTGTGTTGCTATGTTGAAAGGAGGGCATTGTGGTGTTTGAAGGGGACCTGGGCACGTGCTGGGGCTGATGGGAGCCCCATGGGCTGAGAGTTGGCACCTGATATCATCTCTGTATGGCATGAACCCCAGAGATGTTGATGCGACCCCAGGTGGGACCTGAGTGCTGTTGGCTTAGCAAAACACGTGGGGCTTCTCCAGAGATGAGCATGGTGAGGGAGCTGTTACTCCAAGAAACATCAATTTCTTTAAATTGAACATTCTTTTAAATGCATCTTCTGTCTCTTCTCACCTAGATTAACCCTGGAAGTAAAGCAGCCCTGGCCAACCTGTGCCCTGGAGACATCATTCTGGCCATTAATGGGGAGAGCACAGAAGCCATGACGCACCTGGAAGCACAGAACAAGATCAAGGCATGCGTGGAGCAGCTGCTGCTGTCTGTGAGCAGGTGGGGATGGCCTGCTGTGCTGTGTCCTCAGGAGTGTATTGCAATGGTGCTTTGCTCTTTGTGCTCTTGTGTTGGGTTTGGTTGATCCTTCTGCAGAAGGCTCGCAGCCAGCCCAGAGCAGGCGTGCCATGGGGGTTGGTTCTGGATGCATCCTGGTGCAGCTGTTCTGTGGTTTTAGACACACTCAGGCAAAAGCTGTTTTTGAAGAAGCACTGATAAAATGACTGGGTCTGGATTCCCCCTCAGCATCTCACAAGGGTCCCGCAGGCTGAGCAGGGTCGGACCCTACAGACCTCCTATGGGGGTCCTGCAGTTCCTGTAGGCCTGAGCAGGAGAAGCACTGGGACCAAAACCCCATTTGGGAGAAGCCTCCCATGTTCTGTTGGCTCCTACCCATCGCTCTCCTAAATGTCTCTTCCATGAATGTACATCTGGAGGTGCTGCCAGCTACACGTAGCGGTTTTGTTTCTTAATATTTCAAAGTAAAATGAAGGTTTATTTTGGTTTCTTTGCTTTCTGTTGCAGTTAATCTTTCAGCTAAAGGCTTTTGATGCAAGTCACAAATGATCTATTCCTTATAAGGCTCCTAAATGGCTGCTATCTTTTAACAGAATTAAATAAATTTGTCCTAATTATCCACTTCAGATTAAAAAGGCATTTCCTGCTATGAAGAGCTGTCACTGAGTGTTTATGCTTCTCTTAGGAAATATGTGGCTTCTGACTGGTAGCTGGGTCCCAGCGCGTGGTGCAGCCACCCTGCTTGCTGTGTGAGGAGTGCTGCTCTGAAGCACAAACCTGGTTTTGTTCCTGGGCGTTCATGGGGCAGAGGCGCTTACAGTGCCTGACTGCTGCAGGGACCACGGAGCCCAGCCATGCTGTATTGATTATGTGGCTGCTACTTTGGGAAAGAAAGGGGGGAGAAAGATAAAAGAAAGGACCCTTCGTGCAGGTGGGATGTCTCCTGTTTTCACCAGGAGCAGTTTTCAGGAGGCTGCTGCCAAGTTTTGTTTCTTTGCCCCTTTTCTCCACTGGCATCAATTGGCATTTCTTTGTTCATAGAAACATAGAGTGGCTTAGATTGGGAGGGACCTTAAAGCTCATCTCATTCCACCCCCTGCTGTGGGAACGGTTGCCAACCTCTAGATCAGGCTGCCCAGCATGTCACTGTGGCCCTCAGTGCCTCCAGGGATGGGGCACTGCAGCCTCTCTCTGCAGTCCGGGTTGGTGCCTTTATAGCCCCCAGGAAAAAATTTCTTCCTAATGTAACAGACATCTCTCCTCCTTTAGTTTAAAGCCATTCCCTCTTGTCCTGTCACTATCAGACCCTGTAAAAGGTCTGTCTCCCTCCTGCTTGTAGGCTCCTTTCAAGTACTGGAAGGCTGCAATGAGGTCTCCCTGGAGCCTTTTCATCTCCAAGCTGGACAGACCCAACTCCCTCCAACATAATTCACAGGATGCTCAGCTCTCTGACCATCCTCGTGCTCTTCCTCTGGTCCTACTCCAACAGCCCCACATCCATCCTGCACTGGGGGCCCCAGCCTGGATACAATACTGCAGATGGGGCCTCACGAGGGCAGAGCAGAGGGGGACAATCTTTTGTTGAGTGAGATAGAATTGCAGGTATTCTTTTTTTGCCCTGAACGTTGACTTTCTGTAAACGTGTTGGTATGTGTGGTGTCATCCTGTAACGCTGAAGTTATTCAGTACTTATATGTCCATGTTTATATGCAGAAGATAAAACTTAGCTGAATAGTGAAAAGGAACATTGTCATCACAGCAGCTTGAAGACTTCTTTCCATCTGCCCAGCCAGATGTGGGGCTGTGCCAGTGGCCATCGCTCGCTTTGTGCCCAGCAAAGCTCCAATTGCTCTGCAACGTGCCTGCTTGGAGGTGGAAACTTTGTCATGCCTGGAATGGGGCTCTGCCAGATGTGACTTAAGTGCCTTGATGAAATCATCAGATTTTTCAACTTTTTTTAATCTGTAAGCTGAAGGCTGTATGACTGCATCCAATTCACGGCTATAGAACAGGGACAGGAGGAGGGTCCCCCACCTGGCAGGGACTGAGAGAGTCAGGGACAAGGATTGGAAGTCAGCCACTGAATTGTGAGCATTAAACTCTGAGCTGTGTGCATCCTGCTGTAGGAACCTGATGGAAGTTGCTGTTTTGAGGCAAGGTAACTCAGGGGTTTCTGACCTTTATCCCTGCTGGCAGGTTAGGACAAAGAGATGATGCTTTTGTTGTACTTCAGCGTGTGGTCTGCTGTGGTTCAGGAGCTGCAGCAGTTGCCCTGTGCAAGCACTGTGCAGTCCTGCTGTTCGCCCATATCCTATAAAGGAGGTGATTTGTTCTTCAGAGCCGTTTCCCATTTTGGTGCTCTGTAGCCCAGAGCTTGCTGGCAGCAGCGTTTGCTCCTCAGAGGAAGCTGGCTGTATCACAGAATCATATCTGAGAGATCTTTTCTGACCTTCCTGATTCTGTGGTTCTGAGTGTGTGTAAATGCAGATTTAAATCCCCTGGGTGGATGCAGAGAGCAGCAGGGGCCCATGGGGAGGGTCTGTGTGTGGGGTAGCTTAGCTCAGCAGCAAGGCCATCACAGGGCCTTATGGTTGTTCAGCTGTGGGGTTCTTCAGAAAGTAAATGCCTTGTGGGGCCCTGAGAGCTGTCTGACTCCTCCTGATGGGAAACTCTGACACTGGTGTCACTGTGACATGAAACAGGTTGGTTTAGTTTACAGATTGCATTCAGTGAATTGCCTTTGACTGAAAGGAGGAAAGACAGAATGGGTGAAAACCATATGGGAGAAAAAAACCAGGAAGGGTTGTTGGCTGTCCAGTGGGACTGGCACACAGACCTGGGTGTCCTGGCAGCAGCCTGACCCACCTGGGCACTGTGTGTATGGATACAGTGGGAGATGCTGATTATCATTTGTCAGGGTTACCCGATGAAGATTCTTAGTCGCACTGATGAGTAAGCAAATAAAGAACCAGGATGAATGGTAGTTTGTGTGCAGGATAAACCTCTGGGGAGTAAAGCTTCCCCATGCAGCACAGGCTGTGTTTGCTCCCTGTGCCTGGGAGGAACCAGCTGAAATGGGATTTGTGCTGGGATAGGGACTGGCACCAGCGAGGTGTGACAGTGTGGGTGAACTGCAAATGGCCGTGGGCCTCTTCCTTAGCACAGTCTGTCATTAGGGACCTTACACTGGGTTTGGCTCTCTTGCCTGGTGGCATGACAGGAGCTGCCTCTGCTTTCAGTTTGGAAGAAGACAAACAGTGCTTCTGACCAAAGGCAAATGTGCAATTTCCTGGCAGCACGATGGGAAGCGGCGCTGAGAGCAGCCTGGCTCTGCACTGAGTGCTGGGAGGATGGCAGGAGGGGCGTGCAGTGTCTGCTGAGCAGCAATGAGAAGCTGTGAAAACTGAAGGGTTGTAAGCTGAAAAATTGCATCTGAATTCTCTTTGATGCTTATTAAAATAATTTTTCTCCCCTTAACCCACCTTGTCCTCCTCCTGGAAGGCTGTCAGCCCTCAGGCTGGTGTGTGCTGTGTGCTCTGGCCCTGGGCTAACTGGCACTGCAGCACAGCTTGGCCTCTTCTCACGTAGTGCTGTGTAGTGTTCTTATTTTTTCTAAAGAAAGCCTCTCCTGTTCCTTTACACGTCGGTGTCTCTTGTGGTTCTTGTGCAGCCCTGGTTATTTGAGAAGACTTATTTCTTCAGATGGGGTTATGCTTCAAGTGAAAGCAGCCACAGGGCTCAGCTGGAGCTGTGCTTTGCTGAAACCCGAGTGAGGCTGCAGTGTGGGCTCTGCTTGCTCCTGTTTGTCCCAGGGTGGGGATTCTCAGGAAGGTGCCTCCCTGGAGGAGGAAGGCCAGCGATGGGATCTGCCTGGACCCACACATTGCTGACTGTCTGGAGTCCCCTTGTCTCTGCACACATCTTTCTGGATGCTCCGTTGGCCTGAGCCACGCTGCTGGGAGATGGAAGTGTTACAGTGCGTGATGTACTGCTCCTGGAAACTTGAGAACAACTGAAAAAGTGAATCACAGCTTCCCCTCTGGAGCCATGTGAGGACGAACAGGGGAAAACCAACAGTGTTCCAGTGCCTGGTGCCAGGGGAGAGAAGGCAGCAGCCCCACAGCTGTGCTCTGTGTGAGGTGCTGGTGTGGTAGGGGCTGACCCTGCACCCTGCAGCCTCATGGGGAGCACCGTGAGCATCCCCTCCTAGCAGGACGATGGCTGTGTGGTCAGCAAGAGTCACCTCTGCAACTGAGACCTTAATGGTGGGAGATGGGCAGAACCCAAAGCTGCTGCCCTACAGAGGCACTGGGCTGATGTGGTCATAGGGGGAGGTGGTGGTGCATCCTGGGCTGCACTGCTGAGCACTGCATGTGAGCGTGGTCAGGGCTGCAGGAAGGGGACCTGGGGATTCTTACAGCGTGAGAACGGCTCTGTCAGTGCAGAGAGCAGGGATGGCAGATTGCTACCAGGTACAAAAACATTGCAGTGAAGATGTGTGAGTGTATGTGAGTGATTCTTTGAAAGTGATACAGAGTCTTTTAGGAAACAAATTGTGGGGTGAAAGGTGTCTGCAGCTTGCTTTATTTGTTTTAGGATTGTCTTGTTAATGAGTCTGTTTCCCACGCAGCCTCACGTTGAAGGGCCCGGGTCAGGTTATTTTCCTTAGGATTGTGTGAGCAGCCATCAGAATGGAGCAAAGCATTGTTAATGCAGAGTAATGATTTCCACATAGCTGACTTTAATCCCCTGCAATGTATCTGAAAACACTTTTCCCATGAATTAAACAGCTTGGAACACGTAATTGTGGTGTCTGAGCTCTCAGCCATTGTGTTGCAGAGTGCGATTGGCCACTGCTGTGCCTGAGCAGCACAGGGTGAGTGCCTTGGGGTGGCCCTGCTGAGCCCGAAGCCCCTAATGGGGCTCCCCTGTGCTGGGGACGCTGCTTTGGGTTCATTCCTGTTCCTCTGGGAGAGGGGGAAGTCTCTGAGCAGGAATGCCCCCAGTGCTTCAGTAGACCTCGATTTCTCTTGGGTAGGGCTGGCTGCTGCCCTGATCCCCTCTGCTTGGCAGGAAGTCTCTGAAGGTGTTGGAATGAACTGAAGCTGCGCCGTATCAATTTAATTTCAGAGCAGCTCAACTGGAAGCTGCTGCTGAGGTCAGTCTGGGTTTGTTCTGACCATTGCTGGGGGCTGGTGAGGTTGCATCTTGTGCATGTAGGAAAGCTTCTGGTTGCTCTGGGGGAGTGATGGCAAAGCTTTCGAGTTTATCATTAAAACCAACTATGATCAGGCTTCTAGCTGGTGCCTGCACTCTGAGATGGGCTCAGTGGGTGGGGGGCTGCAGCCTGGCACTGCTTGTGCAGAGAGGATGTGCTGCTGCTTATCGCTCCTATTTACTGCAAGCAGGACGGCTTTGTGGATCGCACTTATTTACTGGCAAATCAAAATCTTTGGGGATTAGTTTTTATATGAGCTGTATTTGGCACGTGGGTTGCAGAGCTGTGCAAACAGGAGCGCCATAACTGCCTGCTCCTCAGCAATGGTGTGAGCCAGCATTGGGCTGATGCAGAGCGTGGGGGGAAAGCACGGAAACTGTAATGAGGTCTCTGCCAATGTAATTAGGAGCTTTCATTGTTCTGGGCCTCCAGATGAGATTCTGAATGCAGAACTCTGGTTCTGAATGTGGAAGCAATAGATGCAGCAGCAGATGATGGCAAATGCTGGGAATGCTGCCGTTCCCAGGAAGGTCAGCTTCCTCTGTCCCAGCAAACAGCAATCTGGGAGACCAATTTAGGCAGAAAGGTCTGAGCCTAAAATCAAGCAATTGTGGTAGAGAGAGCTTATCAGAGCGAGACATCTAAGTAGGAAAAAAGATCAACCTCCTTCCTGTTGAAAAAAGCAGTAATGGTGAAACTGAGTGGTGGTTTGGAGCAAAAAAAACCTCAGTCCTCAGGACAGCATCTCACTGTGCATGAAGGGCAGTGGCAGCCTTTGCTTTTTTGGGCTTTGGGTCAGGCTCTGAGTTTGGGGGTGCATGGCAGTGTGTGTAAAGCAGGGCTGCCTGCAGGTGGGTTTCAGTGGAAAATACTGAACCCAACACTCCTCATCACGGATTCCTGGGTTAAAATATGCTCCTTCTTTTTCACACTTGGACTCTGCAGATAACTAAACCCAAACTGAACGCAGCACATGTCAGAAGCAGGAGTCCAAGCAAGGGCACTGAGCTGCAGTGAGTGAGTGGTGCCTGCTGGAGCAAGACTTTCACTAAGGTGTGCATGCAGGCAGCGAGGTTCAGGACGATGATGTGCGTTGTGCTGCATTTCTCATCTCACTCCTTATCCCTGGTGAGGATGAGAAGCAGTGGAGCAGGCTTTGTGCATTCTGGCAACAGCATATGGGCGGTTTACTGTGATGTCTTTGCAGAACCAATGTTATCTGCTTCCCATTTGGCTCCTGAGCAGCACAGACCTCCAAGCCATGTGCTGTCTGGTGTGGCAGCACTGGAGGAATGCAGATGAATGAAAACTGGATTTCAGGGCTTTCCCCAGCAGCTGCGTTGAAAGGGATGAGATGGGTCATTCTGTACATGCCTTCTCACTGGGAAGCAGCTGTTGTTCCTGCTGTTCCTGTATGTTTCTGCCATGTTGTACTCGTATGTTCTTGGATATCTGTATCTGCTTGGTTTGTTTTTTTTTAAGTCTCTTTAAATCTAAGCTGAATGTACCTGATTTCCCATTACAGAGCTGAGGGGAGGAGCTGGTCACCGCCCATACTGGAGGATGGGAAGGCACAAGCTTACCGTATCAACATCGAGCCTGAGCCGCAGGTAGGAGAGCAGCAGGGCGGCTGTGCTGAGCAGCAGGGCTGGGTCTGGGAAAGTGTTCTCCTGGGTTTGTGGGCAGAAATGGCAGCATGGGGATGGGGCAGAAGAGGAACTGGTGCCTGCTTGGAGCAGCAGGGCTGGGGCTCAAGGATGGAGCTCGTGGTCCCCAGCTTGCAATGCCCTCCCACACTGCTTCCTGCTGCACCTGCCTCCTGCTTCTCTTCCCTAAATTCACCATGTCCTCCTAACCCTGTGGTGGTGATCTGCTTAAAGGGTGGTTGTGTGGGGTTTGCCTATGGTCTCCTCTCTTCCTGTCTCACTCCTTTCTCCTCCTTTTTCTGTCTTTCAGCTGTTCTCCCCTCTGTCCTCAGCTCTTTTCCTCGACCTTCCTGTGCACCCTGCGTGTCCTGGCCCTGTGTCTGCAAGGTGATGGCACTGCTGCCTGCAGTAGCCAGAAGGTAATGGGCTGAACTGATTTCATCCTGCACCCATCTCCTGCCCAACAGCTCCTTAACAAATTCACAGGTGACTCTGGCTCTCCTCAAAAGGCAGAGGAAAGTTGTCTTTCTGCTTGTGTTCAGCATCCCAGCTAGCTGAGTGTGCTGCATGGGATAGAATTCTGTAATGGCCACAACCATTGCTCTCAACTACATGGTTCTTCTCTGCCCAAAGATGGAGGCTGTTCCATAAGAGCCCTTCTCCAGTGCTTGCAAACCCCCTAGGAGCAGGTGCTGCTGGCTTGGCTCTTCTGCTCATTGTAGGAACCAAGCATCCTGAGTGGACCCTGAGGCTCCAGGATGAATACCAGAGCAGCTAACGTGATGCTGCTGGGGGTAGCATTTGCCTTGTTCCCCTCAAGGAGTGAGGAATTGACCTGACAGCACTGGAAGTTACCCAACGATGAGCTCAGTGCAGGGAGGACGGGGCCAGGTCCTCCATGTGCCACCACGATCTCTGCATTCACACCCATTGATGCTGTGGCCATCGCAACTGATCTGCCAAAACTTTGCTTTCCTGTGTGGTGAGAAGGGGCAGCAGATGGGGACGAGGGCATTCACTTGAGCTGCAGCACAGTGGCCATGTCCCTGCAGAAGGGACCCTTCTTGTCCCTCTTGCAGCATGGGGACCAGCTGGAGCCTTGGCGTTGAGTTCTGGCCGTGCGTGCTTCATTAATCCATTACAGCAATCTCTTTTCTGACAGGCCTTCTTAATAGACTTTGATGTGCCCAAAACCCTATGAATAATGTTAAATAAGGAACAAATGTGCAGCGGTTCCACTGCCAGATACAACATTTCTGAACATTTAATGCAGATTGGGTTTGATTCCTACTATTAATATATGCTACATATGGATCTTTTTAAAAAATTAGACAGTTGCATAGAGTGTCATGAAGGGGGCAGGGATGGATTTCCCTGACTCCAAACCTACACAAACAATGTCTAAATCTGGAGCAATCAGTGGCTAACCTAAACACATCTGTGGCAGGGCACCAGGAAAGGCCTGGGAGCATGATGGAGTGGGTTCAGAGAGCACATTCCTGCTCTTGCTCTTCCCAATGGCTGCAACCCAGGGGCTCCATGCAGCTGGTGGGCAGCAGCCCATTTCCCATTTCTTCTCACCCAAAAGCCTCTTGGATCAGGGTGCTTACTGGTTGGGAATCCACTTTCTGCTGACATTCAGAGCTTTGCATTATCAGGAAAATCCTCTGGCCTGCCCAATGCTGAGGATGACTGAGCTCTGGGAGTGCAGCCCGCTGCAGAGCTGGCCATCATCCCATGGGAGCAAGGGCACTCAGCCCCAGCTGACATCAGAACCATCCCTGCCATGACAGCTCTTGTTAGATTGCAGGAAGCAAAAGGCTTGGTGTCAAGTAATGGCTTGGCTCCAGTGTGCAACCGGGAGCTGCATTTCTTAGCATCTGAAAAAATGCAGTCTGCTTTGAGATGGGAGGCTAAAAAAACATAAATTCCTCTAGAGTTCTGCCCTCAAATTGCAATAATTTGCAATAGGTTTGGAGCTTTCCTTGAAATAGTTTTAGGATACCTTTCCCAAGCGGCAGAGCAGTTCATATGTGTTGAGTTCATACACCAAGTTTGCTTTGGTTTACTGGGTGAAGGAGTTGCCCAGCATTTCTCTGTGTGCCTGTGGGGTTTGTTCTGTGGTTTGATATTGAGTCATTTGAAAGCAAATTAATGTTCTCAGTCCATTGCAATGTGTTGAGCTGCTGTAGTGGTAACCTATGTGAGGTCATCTTTACCTCTTCTTTACCAGCATCGTTAACAAGCGAGCTTCGATAATCCCAATGCATGAAAGAGGATGGTATGTTTGGTGGATTAATGGGAAAAAAAATAGGATGAAATCTTCAAAGTGGTGTTGTTTGTTTTTTTAGTCCAAGTACCTTGCATAGCTTGCTTTCATTGGAAGTGAATAGGAGCTGTAATAAAATAATGACAGCTTGGGCAAATTTAGGACAAAATAGCCCTTCATCCAGTGGCATTTCCTAAGAGGTAGCTGTGCTGTCTTGTTTTCCTTGATAACATCTGTTCCAGGGCTGACTGCTGGCATGGGGAAGGAGAGATGGCATGCATGGCACTGCAGGACACTTCACTGTCTGTGTGAAAGCACACAGGTTGGGTCCATAGGGAAAGCTGACTTAACACACTGCGGTTTCCCTTTCTGCTCACCTAGGATGATTGTTCTGTGCAGCCACTCGTTATCACTTCTACATCCCAACGTGCTCCTTGAGCCACCAACACCATCAGTAAATAACCCTGAACACGGTGATGCTCTCTGACTCCTCTGCAGGGAGCAGAGTGCTGTCTGTGCAGGAGGGCTCTGCCTGGTGGAACCACCAGGAGCACATCCTGCATCCTCAGCAGGGCGCAGGCTCCCCGCTTGTCCTGCTTCCCTATGACAGTGTTAATGAAGCAGCTCTGCTCGTACAAAGCCCTCCTCTGTCTGCTTGTTAAACACACCCTTGCACGGCTAATATTAAAAACATGCCCTCTGTGCTGGAGCGGGCCAGATAAATGGAAACACATTTTGATCATTCTTGCCGTTCTTGGGTAACTTTTTCCCTTGCTGTGGGTTTCTGAGAGGCTGTGGGGAAGCTGGATCCCCTTGGGGCCAAAGTGCTGAGGGGCTCCGTGTGCTCCCGCTGCAGTGGCTCCTCCTGGGGTTGGGGACCCTGTGCCCCCACCAGCGGCCGTGCAGCTCTGCAGTGCTTTGATCATGGGGGGAGATTGTCCTGCAGCCAGATGTGTGCTGTGCTCTCTCAGAGCAGAACATGTGCAAGCACAGAGCTGGAATACTTTCCTAGCTTATCCCAAAAGCACTTTTTAATTTTTATTATTATTAATAATAATAATGCCTCATCTTACATCCTGGAGCAGCTTCTCCTGAGAGCACTCCTTCAGCAATGGGTCGGTGCCTGCCGCCCCTCTGAACAATTCTGGATGTTAAGAAATCCCCAGCCATCACTTGCCGATGATTTAGGAACTTCCCCATCCGTGCAATTGCGCATCAGATGGCTGCTGTCGGGGCTGCTGTAATCCTGCTTCATTTAGCACTGGAAGGAAATGTTCTGCTGTTCCTTTTTGTTGGTTTTGCTTCTGATCCCCCACTCCTACACAGGAGGGGACAGCAGGGCTTGTTTGGATGTTGCTGTAATTATTCCTTGTGCACAAATCAAGGCTGCTTGTATGCTTGTATCTGCTGTATGCAGAGATGTGTGTCTCCAAAATGGAGTTTTGTGCTTTTGGAGTCATATCAGATGGTGGGGCTCAGCTCAGTCCTGCTCCATGCTGCAGCAGCTTTAAGAAATGCAATGGGAGCTTTCTTACAGTGTTTTTTTTCTTCTAGCTGGAAGAGGTTTAGCAATTTCAGAATGTAATACAGAAACAGGCCGAACTGAGTCCCTATGGAGGGGGCTGTCATTGCAGTGCTACCTGCAGCATCCTGAGCTGTGAGGACTGGGATGTGGGGCTGTGTCCTGGGTGGCAAGACAGAGGGCTTTGCTGGTGGGCAGACATCTGCAGGGTGCATGCAGGGAGTGCGTGGCGGGGAGAGCTTTCCTTTGTGCTGTGGTTTGTACTGAAATAGAGTCTTGGCAGAAGAGCTGAGGTCCATCTCATGAAATAACTCACGTTCTCCGTTCATCCAGCTTCAGCAAACCATGTCCTTATCTGATGATCTTCTGAGCTGAGCCCTGCAAGCAGTGCTGTGCCCAGTGAGGCTGACACCCACTTGTTTGCAAAGCAGCACGCAGCCGTGCCAACACTGTGCTCACAGCATAGCAGATCTCTGCCAGGGAGCCATTAAAGTTTGTGTGGCATGGGGGGAGGGGGGGGTTGGTGCCCTCCTGTCCCAGCTGCCTCCCACCAGCAGCCAACCTCCTGCCCCGCTGTGCTGCTCAGCTCTGTTCCCAGCTGCTCACCTGAGGACGATTTGGAATAGATGGAGAGAAGTGGTTGCACAGCATGGGCCAAAGCTGGAGGGTCGCTCCATTCCTGCGTGCATGCCACATCATCTGTCTGTTCTTTGCATTAAGACGAGCACACTGCTGTCTGCCCTTTGCCTCCTTTGCGTGCTGCTAATAAGATCTCCAGGCCTCTGAGCCGCTTTATCAGACACAAAGTGCTGTGCTTGCTATTGAAATGCTGGGGACAGAGCGGAAGGGATGTCTGTGTTGTGGTTTTGTGCGGAGGCTGAATTTCAGTCCTGAGGGATGTGCTGTTGTACACCCATGCAGCATCACCGAGCCCAGGCTTGCAGCTGGCTTTCCCCACCGCTGTACCACTTTCAGGCAGGGCTGCAGCCCTGCACATATTCCAGCACAAACGTGACCCTGGCTCTGCAGAGGGGTACTTCTGCCCTCTGCTCCCCCACGGTACCCATCATTTAGCTGTACAGTGCAGAGGTCAGGGCAGAAGAATGCTGGCTGCGTCCCTGGGGCGCATCTGAGCTCAGTGACAGCAGCTCAGGGAACAGCTGGCTCCATGGCTATCCCTGCAGGAGGGATATGAGTGACAGCGTGGTCACAGTGGGACCTCTGTGCTGTGACCCTGGTGCTGAGCAATGCACTAACTCAGGATTTTGGCAGCACGTATCTGGCTGCTGTTGTCCTGCTTGTAGGAAGGCAGCGGGTCTGAAGTACATCAGGGAGCTGCTGTTGGCTGGGCTGAGCTGTCAGTGACCTTCAGCTCGGTTGGGTCTGCTGCTGGGTGTTTATAAAGGCAGCAGGATTGCCCCCCCTGCTTTGCCTTAGGAAAATAAACAATGCACAGAGCAAAGCATGGTTGGTGCCATCCCATGGCATCCCCTGGATGTGCTCTGGTCCCTTGAGGTGCCTCTCATACTGATGTTTTGCTTTCAGTCTCTGTAAGAGGAGGCTCATTCTGTGCTCCTGCACTCTCAAGGGACTTGTTTAAAGCGTTGTGAAATGAGCACATTTTAAATGCTTTGGGTCACAAGGTGGGTTATTACATCTTTTGTTCTGCAAAGCTGTGCCAAAGCCTTTATCGGGACAGAAATGTGAGTTCCCACAACTTCAGAAGCAGCACTTGTGCAGTGAATGCCTCGAGGGCTGCGGGCAGTGACTGCTGCAGTGCCATGGAGGCAGCTCTGCATGCCAAGGGAAGGCTGAAGGGCTTGGGTTTAAATCCATCATTAAAGTCTTCCCAGCTCTGGCTCTGGGTGTCATTCCCATTGAGCACACCGCTTCAGCTGCCTGCTTGCCTTGATGTATTTTTAATAATCCGAGCGGATTTACGCTTTTTGTTGACCCTAAAAGTGTTGGTTACAAAAGATGATATAAACTCTTCCGAAGAGAGAGAAGAGACTGAGACGAATTCCCTGAACCCTTCCAAAATTCCTGGTTGGCTGCACGTTTTTTCTAGCTATGGGAACACTTATTCTAGCAGGGATTAACTTGACAGAAGTGTTTAATTTCTGAGTCTTCTCTTGCGTTGTGGATTTGACTTAAAGCCTGGGAATGGAAGTTCCAATTCAGCTGCACCAGTGGAGTCTGCAGGACAGCTTTCGTGAGCCAGCAGAGCAGAGCCTGCTCTGTACCCAGGATTTGCCTAGAAACAGTGAAGCCACAGAATATACCTGTATGCGTATTCTGTCTTTCTTGCATGTGGTTCCTGTTCTGCTGGATGGAGCTGCCGGAGCTGAGCAACACCTGTGTGAGGGGAAAACATTCCTGCTGCCATGGACGGGTCGTGGGCTGAAAACATGCCTTTGTGCCAGCAGTTGATGCAAAAGAAACATTTTTCATTAGAGAGGTGGAAGGTCTGTCCCTGTTTCCAGCAGAGATGCAGACCCGCTGTAAGGGTTTGGGCAGAGCTGCCTGTTAATTGACTGAGCAAAGTTTGGCAGGAGCTGTGAAGCTGTGAACCACTCAACCTGGGCTCCAGGAGCCCCAGATGCTGTGTGTCAGCTCAGCCCCTCTCAGTGATGGATGCTCCTCAAAGGCAAGCGTGAGAAAGCAGATTGCACATCTCTGCTCTGCAGGCTGCAGGAGCTCTCCTCGGTGAAGCTGAGCAGGCCAGCTCTCAGAAAGGGCTTGCAAGCCCTCTTAATTTAAGAGAGGCCATAAAAAGCAGGAAAAAAAGTCAGCGGAGAGAAGCAAATTAGGTCCCAAAGGGGGGAGAAACTTTGTGATCTTGAATTTTGAGAACTGGAAAGAAATCCATCTGGTTCTAGGTTTCTGAGAACGAAGGCGTGAGCGCTGTGCATGATGTAAAGCCTCATGCAGGTCTCGTGGGAAAACTCTGAACCAGCTTTTGTGATGGAAAAAGGGAGACTGAACTCGATCCAGGGAATGGTTTTTCATGCAAGAGGGAAGATCTTAGCGGAGAAGTAAAGACAAAGAACAAAGCTCTTTGTGCACATAGAGGGGAAAATGCTTTCTGTGTGTTCCCCTTCTGCTGCCCCCTGATGCCAACCTGGCTCAGCAAACGTGCATAGAGCTGGGGAGGCTCAGCAGGAGCCCATCTGCCTGATTGTCCCTGTTAGGAGCTTGGGGTTCCCAGCCCCACTGGGGTAGCAGCACCCTGCTGGTGCTGGCACTCAGCGCTGGGTGCCCATCCTTGGGTAGGGGCTGGGCTGGGCAGACCTGATGCTTTATGGAAGCATTTGCTTTATGAATTGCTGAGTGGGGCAGGAAGGAGCACACCGTGCTTCGTGAGCTGCTGTGGGTTATGGTAAGCCTGCAGAGGGGAAAGCTGTGTTGTGCTGCGGGGAGGGCAGGAATCCTGGCACGTCCCAATGGACACAGTGCTGTTTGGGCCCTGGAGCCCACAGCTCGTGGTGTTCTGCCATCCAGGGGCACGTGCTGCTGCTTGCCTCCCCAAATCCTTTACAATCCCTATTTTCCTTCCCGTGTCATGGTTGAAAGCATATTTCTTTATTTCCCTTGAAATAGCGATGTCAGTCTGGGAACTGGAAACCTGCAGCCTGGTTGCAATTTTTAGCTTTTTTTTTTAAGAGCAGGAATTGGGGAATAGTTAAAAATGTTGTTCCTGGCAGCGGAATTCCCTTTTTAATAGCTGATTTGGAGCAATGGGGTTGAAAACCACTTTCCCACGTGTGTGCAGGTGTGCTGTGTGGCGATGGCACCCAGGGCTGCAATCACACATCTGGGGTACAGGGAAAAGCGAGGGCCCCATCCCACAGCTCTTACTAAAGCCCTGTTTTTATCAATGGGGGTTTTGCCCAAGGAAGGCTGAAGGATTGGACTTGCAAAATGTTTTTCTGGCAGGATCTGTTTTATATTTCTCTTAACTGTTCGTTTTTACTACGCTTGGAAGTGCTGGTGTTTTCTCCTCTGCACCAGTGATGGACATTTGTTTCCCATTAGTATTTATTGGATGGTTTGGGTCAGATGTAGGCTTTGTGTTAGAGCCCACGCTATGTGATTTGCTGGTTGTTTGCAGGTATTTTCCCTCTCTGCTCAGCTCTCGTGCCACAGATGTGGGCAGTGCTCTCCTTTGAAGCGGGGCAGCAGCACTGCACATCAGCCCTGGGATGGGTGGAAACATTACAGAGAGCACGGCTGCCTGCAGAAGGGCCTATTTCTTTCATCACCATGGGTGTGTTTCTGACTCATGTGGATGGAAATAGCTGCAAGTAGGCAAAAGTGTGGGAATTCCAGAGAAAAACCCAAGAACTCAGCTTTGGGTCACAGCGTGTGCCCACGGTGCGGCCGGCTGCTGCTGTGCTTTGCTGGGTGAAGCAGCAGGAAGGCACTGAGCACTGCAGGAACAATGGGGACTGGAGCAGCCTCACAGCCCTTCTCCTGCAGAAATAAATGTGCTTTTCCAGGAGAGTAAAAGGAGAATCCTTGGCCACGGCCAGCCCTGGAGAAACAGGCAGATTTGTGATTAGAGACCGGGAAAGGCTGCATAGATTCAGCAAGATCTGATTACAGACTATTCTCCTGATGCAAACCTCTAATTTCCACGGCCTGTGTAAAATACAACCACTGTGGTTTCACATCACAGATCAGCCTCGTGTTGCATTCGCACCAAGAGCAAGAAACCTCATGCTTTTTCTGCTTTTTCCTTCCATTGCAGGATAACGGCCCTGCAGTGGGCAAGAGGCCCGTGCCCCACTCTGCAGGTGGGAGCCCGGTGGACAGCAGGCAGGCACTGAGCCTGCAGCACTCCCAGCCCAGCCGGCTGCATGCCAACAGCAGTGCCGATGCTGCCTTGCCGCTGCAGCTCAGTGGGCTGCACATCTCTCCTTCCCAAAGGTATGATGCGCGTGGTGCCAGCATGCAAAGGGACTTGAGTTTGCCACCCACTGACAGCTCTTTGCTTGCGTCACGCTGAGGATGGGAGAGGTGACACCTGGGGTGGTGCTCCCAGAGCTCCTCGCAGCACCGGGGATGCTGGGTTTGGTTCCTGTGCTGTTGGTCGAGTGGAGGTGGGAGGGAAAGCAAAAACTGGAGCTTGGCAGATGCCAGATTCTGAACAGAACTCGTGTGTTTGCAGGAGCCACAAAACCTTTGTGTGAATGTCAGGGTGACACTTGATCATCTATCTCTGAGGTGGTCAAACATCCTGCTATTCCAGGTCTGCATAAGATCCCTCTGTGGCTGATGGCCCCCAGCCTGGGAGTATCACATACATCACCTCCTGATTCTTCAGAGCATGCATTCAAATGGGATCAATGGGTTTTGTCCTCCGTGATCTCAGCAGCCAACCCTTGAAATGGGCACTGGAATTGCTCACAGAGAAAACAAAGCCTGATGAAATGGAACGTTTATAAATGTACAGTCTGCTCAGTGCAGCTGTCTGGGAGCCCACCAAATAAATGTTCCTAGGAAAGAAAAAGGTTTTATACCAAGAGCAGCCCAGGTGGGTCTTGCTGAGGCAGGCTGGGTTGCGGGCTGCCATGCTTTCATACATCCTGTGCTGGTGGTGATTTATGCTCCCCAGCCTGTATCAATACAGAGAGCATAGAGAGTTCCTGTTCAATTCCAGAACCGTGTGCCAGTATGAATTCGTGTTGTGCTGGCTCTGCATGCCTGGGGTTATTCCCTGCTCCAGGAAAGGGAATGAATTTGGAAAGAAGGGCACCAAAGAAAAATCCTGATAACAAAATCTGATGTTATCTCTGAGCCAAGAGGTGGTGTCCATGTGGAGCAGGCTGTGTTTGGGGCTGGGTTTGGCACTGCTGGGGAGAGGAGGTCAGGCAGCACCGCGCTGTGTGCAGCTGTACAGGCTGTAGGACCTCAGTTTTGTGGGGCTTTGTGATGACCTTGGTGTACTTGGCACTCAGGAAGGAAAAAGGCTTTTCTCACAGAGCTGCTGTACCCTCTGAGGCCCCAACAAAGCACAGAAACACTTGAGCTCATCTCTACTCAGCAGGACAATTACACATTGAAAGGATGCTTCTCAGCCATCCTGGCATAATGCTTTACCTTGCTCTTTGTTCATTGTACCCCACGTGGATGTGCCAACTCAGAGCTTCCCAGCAGAGCGCCGACCCAGAGGGACCGTGGTGAGAACAGCAGTCCCCTCCATGCCTGCCACCATGGAACTGTCACACGGGAGTGGATGGATTCCCTAAGACCTACATAATTAAATGTGTTGTTTTATCCTTTTTATTTTTCCCCCCAATAAATGCCATGTGTGGTAGGGAAGTGTGCAGTGTTTGTGAGCAGCTGCCCACTCTCCTGAAGGCATCCAGTAGCTGCTCCTGCCCTGGCTGCCTTGCTCAACAGGGAACAAACAGGAAGCAAGCTGATCCCAGTTGGAATAGCTCTGTGCTGGGATGGGCATGCCTTCAGGCCTAGATTACAGGGAAGAGAGGTGTTCTGCTGCATCTGTGTGAAACTGGATTCCATCCAGGTACAGCCCTGATGAGCTGACGATGGCTGTGTGTATCTGATCTGAGTATTTCTTTGTTTTCAAATAGCACCGACCCCTTAAAGTCCCTCCCACGGAACAGAAACGGGATCGACGTGGAATCAGATGTCTACAAGATGCTCCAGGATTACGAGAGGCCTGCCTCAGAGCCCAAGCAGTCGGGGTCCTTCCGCTACCTGCAGGGCATGCTGGAGGCTGGGGAGAACGGTAGGAGGTTTGCTGATAGCACTGTGATGAGCATCCCCAGAACACCTCCATTCTGACCCTCCGTGCCCCTCTTCATGGCCCTGCACCCACCAGGATGCTGTTGCTGGCTTTGCTGTGTTCCTTTTCCCTTCTGAGCGTCGGGTGCTGGGAGCAGCAAAGGGCCCTGGCAGGAGCTGGGGGTGTTTCTGCATGCTGACCAGCTGGGCTGCTCCTGCTGCTCAACTGCGCATTGCCCACAGCTCAACTGCAGCTGTGCTGGTTCTTCACGTTTGCAGAGAGCATCTCCATGGCAGCTGTGTTTCTGAGATCGTTGGTACAAATGTAATGGTTGAAAGCAGTTCAGTAGGATCATTGATGAAGGATCGAATGCCTTTTTCAATAAATGGCATTTACATAAGGATGTGGACGGTCTTCAGCAGGAATAGAGATCAGGAGCTTCTGGCTCCCTCTTAGCTCAGTCCCAGCTTCCTGTCTGCTTCATTAACTCAGGTCATCGCCAGCTCTGTGCATTAAAAAATAAGATCCCCAGAAGATACATTTCAGCTTCTTTTTATTTGCCTTTCAACCTTAAGTCCTTTGAGGCTTTTATGTTCAAGCTTTCAGGCTTCACTTTGCAATCACTGGGCCTAAAAGCTTCTTCTCGTTTCCTTCCAAGAGCCTCTTACTCTAATTATGTGAATCCAGGAATTTAGATTTTATGGGAAAATACCAACTGCTGCAAATCTCATTATGAAGTTCCGAGAGTCGTAGGAAGTCGGGGCACTGTGCTGCAGTTTGAAACGAGAGAAGGATCTGCTTTGACTAGGAGGAGGAGGATACGGGAGGATACAAAGCTGCCTGGGGGCTGTATGTCTGCCAGCAGCCCTGCAGTGCCCCGGCTGCATAACGGGCCAGCAGTTATGGGCACCTGAGTGATGAGCATCTCACCCAGCACAGAGCTCTATAATGCTTCAGCAAAGTTCATGGTGCCCAGCAGTGCTGCTGCTGGGTTGTTTGACTGCTTCCAGCCCTCTCCCTTTTCCTTAAGCCTACACATGTCACAGAAACACAGCACGTGGCCCCGGGCTGCTGATCTTTAGGTCTGCTGTGCTGGGGCTGTCTGGCCAGAGGCTGTGGGATGGGGGGCACTGCTCCTGGTGGCTGCAGCACAGTGATGGCACCAGGGCTGTGCCTGGAGGCTGCGGGCTGGGAAACAGAAGAAAAGAGTCCATTGTACCTCTGGGCAGCCTGGGCTGGTGGTTGGTGACCCTGCACACAGCAGGAGGGTTGAAACTACATGATTGCTGTGATCCTTTTCAACCCAGGCCATCCTATCAGTCTATGATTGTGCCGTATTCCTCTCCGAAGGGCTTGTTTTGCTCCAAAATTTATTTTTATTTTCCCTCCTCCTCTTTTTCAGACAGCAGATTGCCTGAGTGCTCAGTGGTGGCACAAATCACCCAAAATGTTGGGGCAGAACCTTCATCTTGGAGCTTTTTTTGGAGATTTTTCCTGTTTCTCTTTTTTTTTTTTTTACTTCACCAAATAGTATGGCCTAAATAATCACTGAATTCATCTGCGGTGCTTTATGAGAACATCTGTGCATTGAGTTGGCACTGTCCCAGTGGGGCCAGAGGTGCTGCTGGGGTGAGCAGAGCAGAGGGTCCACACGGTGTCTGTGCCCATCTGTGCACCCAGCTGTGTGGCTTTGCAGGTTGCTGGTCTCACTGTTTACATGTTTGCTCTCTGCTTCCTTACAAGCAGGCTGTGAGAAGCAGAGCACATCTTCTCCTGGGAAGAATAACCTTCTGGCTACTTAACAATAATAAAAATAAAGAACAAAGTCCCAGAGAGCAAGTCCTCAATCTGTGTTTGTGTAAAACTCTTGGCAGGTGAAAAACTCGACAGACTGAACAACCCTCGGAGCATCAAACCTCCAGGACCAAAGCTTGGTGCTGCCATGTCCGGACTGCAGATGCTCCCTGAGTGCACGAGATGTGGCAATGGGATCGTGTAAGTGCTGCTGTGTGCATTGTGCAGCCAGGTGGCTTTCGACCAGCAACACAAGTTAGAAGCCATAGCAGAATCCTTGAGTCCCTTTTTGCTGTTGTTTGTTTGTTTGTTTGTTTTTTATGGGGGTGCTTTTTTGCTAAGAGGAGGACCATTAAAATGATCAGAGGGCTGGAGCAGCTCTTCTGTGAAGAAAGGTTGGGAGAACTGGGCTTGTTTAGCTTGGAGAAGGCTCTGGGGAGACCTCATTGTGGTCTTTCAGTACTTGAAGGGAGCGTATAAACAGGAGGGGGAACAGCTGTTTATTAGGACAGATAGTGATAGGACAAGGGGGAATGGTTTTAAACTGAGACAGGGGAGGTTTAGGTTGGATATAAGGAGGAAGTTTTTCACCCAGAGGGTGGTGAGGCACTGGCACAGGTTGCCCAAGGAGGCTGTGGATGCCCCATCCTTGCAGGCATTCAGGGCCAGGCTGGATGTGGCTCTGGGCAGCCTGGGCTGCTGGTTGGTGACCTGCACACAGCAGGGGGTTGGGGCTGGATGAGCACTGTGGGCCTTTGCAACCCAGGCCATTCTGTGATTCTATGACTAAAGCTGGAGTTGAGGAAGATGGTGGGAACTGCCCCTTCTAAGGGAATCTTGCAGCAAAATGCAGATGATTCACTGAACAGTTCTGCCCTGCTTATCACAGGAATAGCACTGTGCTCTGGCACTCCCTCACTGAGGCAGGAACACTGTCAGGGTCAGGCAGAAGAGCTCTGTGGGTTATTTTTGTCCATTTGTTGAGGAATGGCTCTCGGGCAGGCATACGCTGAGTCACATTTCGGAGAATGCCAGCATTTTATTTCTTCGTGCTGTAAGAAGGCAGGCTGACAAATCACAGCTTTCCTGCGCATGCCTGCAGCTCCCAGCACAGCCCGGGGACCAACAGCAGGGGGAATATGGGGGGGGGGGAAGGAGGGGAATTTCTTCTGGCCGCGTCCCCACTGATCCCACTCTCCCCATCCCCAGGGGAACCATCGTCAAAGCCCGCGACAAGCTCTACCACCCCGAGTGCTTCATGTGCGACGACTGCGGCCTCAACCTGAAGCAGAGGGGCTATTTCTTCATCGAGGAGCAGCTGTACTGCGAGACCCACGCCAAGGAGAGGGTTAAGCCCCCCGAGGGCTACGACGTGGTGGCTGTTTATCCGAACGCTAAAGTTGAACTGGTGTAAGCCGAGGGCTCAGACGGCGCTCGCCCACCCGCACGCACGCCGCTGGCTTCGCAGAGTGGCTGTAATCAACCCCGATGACTGCAGCCCCAGTCAAATGCCTTTCTGTAGATAAAACCGTTTACACTTGGGATCTCCAGGGGATGGTGTTGAAAGCGTCTGAACAGATTTTTCCCTTCTCTTTGACACTTTTTTTTTTTTTTGGGGGGGGGGGGGGGGGGTTGCTGTGCTGGGTTATTAGTCTGTGCCTTAACCTTATCCAGGATCTGCGTAAATATTGATTCATTCCCTTTTCTTTTTCCTTTTAAAACCGGTATTCCTTCCCTCCCCCCGCTGTCATCTAAAGGAAGGCAGGAAAGCTCAAAGAAAATAAGGCACTTTACCTACAAAGAGCTGCCCTCCTGTACTGCAGCTTCAGTCTCCCACCCACTGGTGTCTGCTCTGTGCCCCTGCACACCGAGCACCCAGCAAGGCTTGCTCCTGCCTTCCCCATTCAGTTGCTCTCTCCCGGCTGCCCAGCAGCACATCTAAAGGATGCCGAGGAAGTGGGAGCCCACCTGGCTGCCCTCCTGCACCCCAGCCCCCTTTGCACCCCACAGCAAGGTGCTCTGCTTCTGTCCTGGTTTTGACCTTTTGTTGGGTTTTTTTTGCAGACCTCCCCCAGGCTGCTGACCCTGCCTTCACCCAGCAGCTGGGGATGGGGTGGCAAAACCCCCCCGGAGGTTGGGAGGAGACACAGGAGCTGCTTGGCCCCCAGTCCTGAGCAAGTGGATGTGATCTGTGGCAGAGCTTTTTGTGGGCTGTATTTAAGGGGGAGATAATTGAAGCTCTTGTGATGCTGTTATGCTGGAGAGATGTTTTCCACGTTCGTGACTGCTGTCAGATGTCACCACAGTGATGGAAGCCATGTGGTTGGTAGCACCAGGTCCCTCTTGAAACACATTTCTGCTTTCTATGCTTTATAAAGAAGAAAGTTCCTTCTGTAAAGGCAAAGAGTGTTTCCTTTGTGTTACTGCATCCCCATGTAAGGGGCCAGCAGGACTGTGCTGCAGTGAGCCCCCAGGTGATGACCCCATGGGGCAGATGGTGCTGGGGGGCACCAACCGACCTCTGGGGTCTGTGAGAACCAGCAGTGCAGCCCTAGGGAAAGTGAGATGCTGGGGGTTAGAGAACTGTCTGCTCCCTTCCATGGACGGGGATGGAGATGGGCACTGCCATACGGCCGCAGGGAGCTGCCAGCAGGGCATCCATCCCAGCTCCTTCTGCCATCTGTGCTTTTCATTGTTGAAGCACAAGGAATGCGCGGCAACGCGATCAACCAGCTGAGCCTGGGTGTGCTTGTATTTGCATAGCCTTGCTCAGTAGGTTGGGCCAGCTGAATCGAAATACTTGGGACAGCTGTAAGTGATTAGGAGACTAAGGCTAATCAGGTATGAAGTGTTATCACCTCTTGTTTGCGGGCCTCTGCTTGGAGCTCGTTAGTTTGCAATCAGCAGCAGCATTTGCTCTGACTTTCCTTATTAACCTTGCTTGTTTCTGGGCTGGCAGCAGTGCTTCTGGAGGACGGGGGGAGGAGGGGATGTTGGGTCCGTTCTGCGGTTTCACCATAACTGCTGCTCACTTCTGTTCCCTTTATGGCTCTGTTTGGAAGGTTGCACTTCACCCAGAGAGGGGCCTGGCAGCCCAGCAGGGCTCTCCCACATCACTGCAGGAGTTGTGCTCCCCAGAGCAGCTCCTCACCCTGCAGCACAGGGAATGCCCTAAAAACCCCATGAGCTGGAAGCCCCGAAGTGATGCTCGTGGGCACTGCAGCCCCAGGCTTCACCTGCATCTCTTTAGTTTGGGCATCTCTTTAGTTTGGGCATCTCTTTAGT